>LOEQ01006019.1:17691-37420 GCA_001685075.1 Bramus lutescens
GGGGTAGGTTGATCCCAAATTTTCTGAGAAACCGCCACACTGATTTCCAAAGTAAGACCACTATTTTCTGATGGTGCCATTGCTCTTTGTGTTGTTGAATGTGTTCTTACACTTCTTCTACCCATCTCTTCCTCTAAGGGCTGCGTGTGGAGTCTGAGCCTCTGGGGATCCTTCTTCCTCCAATTAGTACATGTGGGGCCTCTAGATCATGTGGTCATTCTTCGTCTAGGTGCAGTGGTACCTATTGCTCCAGTGGTCATTGGTGCTGTCCTTCCAGGTGTAGTTGGGTCAGTGGTTCTGGTGGTCATTACTGTTCCAGGTGAAGTTTGGGCTGTTGGGACTGGTGGTCACTGTCAGTACAGGTGCATTTGGGTTTTGTGGGGTCTGTTGTTGCTGGTGTGGAGGTGGGGTATGGTTAGTTGGAAAAGGTGTTGCTTCCTGGCCACTAGGGGAACTGTGGGTTGGAGAGGGGTGGGGGATAGGGCCCAGAGAGCAGAGCTCTCTGGTAGGGAATTCACTCAGTCACTTAAAGCTCCTGGTGCAGTGGAAACATATTTTTTTAAATAAGAAAGCCAAAGGCTAATCTTTTCTGGTATGGAGTTAATACTTGTTCTGGTTCATGGCTTGGGAGGTTTCCAGCTATGGTTTGGCTCTGTGTCTCATGTTGTGGTTTCCCTGCTCACCCAAGCTCTCCCCTCAGCTCTCTGCAGTAGCAATCACAACACAGTATTCACTTTACTTTCTTTACATAGGGTGCCAGACCATGTTCTCGCCTTAACATGAGAAGGAAGAGGATGGAACACAGCAAGCACTTTTCCTCCTTCTTTCTTTCTTTCTTTCTTTCTTTCTTTCTTTCTTTCTTTCTTTTTTCTTTCTTCCTTCATTTGTCCCTCCTTTTCCTCCTTCTTTTCTTCTGGCAAAAAACATTATAAAAGCTATGATTAGATGGGGAGCCAGTGTTCACAGACATGGGCCACAATAAACTGTTCAAGAGGTATGTATGATCATATCACAATATAATGTTGTAAACAATATTTATTCAAATATGAATCATCTATAGTATTATAAAGCTGTTGGGAAAACTGAACTATTATAACAATATATGTTATAGAGTGCACCAATCTCTAGCAGGACAGCCACCACCACTACAGGAGTAGCTAATTTCCTTTCTTCCTGGCTTCCTTATCTTCTCCTTCCCTTCTTCCATTTCTTCCTTATTTCATTCTTCCTTTCTTCCTTCCTCCTCTCTTCCTCCCTATTTTTTGTGCCACACTCATTCACTTCCCCTCTATCCCCTCTTCTCTCAAGTTTCATTTTCAGATAGACTTTCATGTAGTCCAGGTTGGACTTGAGCTCTGCATGTAGCTGAGACCATGGCCTTGAATCCTGATCCTCCTGCTTCTGCATCTCTGTAACATGAGGGCCTGCTTGTTAGAGTTTCTGTCCTGCCCAGTTCCCACAGCACATAAATCCCAAAGAAAATCACACAAGGTCTCCATAAGTTATAAAACAGATTGGCCCATTAGCTCAGGCTTCTTATTAACTCTTATAACTTACATTTGCCCATTATTCTTATCTATGTTAACCAGATGGCTCGGTACTTTATTCAGTGGGGTAGTTCACATCTTCATTCTTTGGTGTCTGGACCAGACCTCAGGGAGAGTTTCCTTCTTCCCAGAATACTCCTGTTCTCCTTGCCCCACTTCTACTTCCTGTCTGGTTGTCCCACCTATACTTCCTGCCTGGCTACTGGCCAATCAGTGTTTATTTAAAGCATATTTGACAGAATACAGAATTGTTCTACACTACTTCTCAAGTGCTAGGGTAATTTGTGTGCACTTCTATGCCCAGTTTAGAACAGTTTTTGTTAGGAAATAATTTTGTAATGAGACACAAGATGTAATGTGATGTTCAAGATATATTCAGTGCACATAAGTGACTCTAATATAACATTTAGTGACTTTGAATTATAGGGTAAGAACTTGGGCATATTGGTAGACACCTCAATCCACAGTACTTGGATGGTTGATTCATGATTACGGCACTTGTCTCTGGCTAGCCTGGGCTTAATATCAAGACCTTATATAAAATAGAACTGAATAAAGCAAAACTGAAAAATTGTTTATGCCTAAAAATGACACAAAGTCATATTACATCTGTAACAAGCCTTTCTCTGTCCCTCTAGCTAGTTCCCAAATAATAACATGGAGACTTCTTTTTTTCAATTCCAAAGAGAGCTTTAATAGTTTTATTGGTTTTATTAAGCTATACATTTTTCTTTGCTCTTCTCTCTTCAACTCCCCTCCCCTTATACTTTCTCCCATGGTTCCATGCTACCAATTGACTCAGGAAATCTTGTCATTTTATACTTCCCTGGTAGATTAGATCCACATATGTCTCTCTTAGGGTCGTCATTGTTGTCTGTGTTTTCTGAGGTTGTAATTTGTAGATGGGTTTTCTTTGCTTTATGTTTTAAAACCACTTATGAGTGAGTAACATGATATTTGTCTTTCTGGTTTTGGGATACCTCACTCAATCTGATGTTTTCTAGATCCATACATTTGCCTGCAAATTTCAAGATGTCATTATTTTTTTCTGCTGTGTAGTACACCATTGTGTAAATGTACCATATTTTCATTATCCATTCTTTGGTTGATGGGCATTTTGGCTGTTTCCAGGTTCTTGCTATGACAAACAATGCTGCTATGAACATAGTTGAGCACATGTCCTTATGGTATGATTGAGCATCCTTTGGGTATATACCCAAAAGTGATATAGATGGGTCTTGAGGAAAATCTTTTCCTAATTTACTGAGAAATCACCATATTGATATTCTAAGGGGATGTACCAGCTTGCACTCCCACCAGCAATGCAGGAGTGTTCCCTTTACCACACAACATCTCCAGTATAAGTTGTCATCAGTGTTTATGATTTTGGCCATTCTTAGAGGTGATTAAATATGAAAAGAGAATCCATCCTTCTGCTGCATACAAAAAACACACCTCAACTTCAAAGAGAGACATCTCCTCAGAGTAAAGTGTTGGGAAAAAGTTTTCCAATCAAATGGACCTATGAAACAAGCTGGTGTGGTTGTCCTAATATCTAACAAAATAGACTTCAAACTAAAATCCATCAAAGAGACTTCTTATTAAGTATGAAAGCTCTGGCTTAGGTTAGGCTTGTCTCAGTAGCTCTTATAACTGAAATTAAATGTCTTATGTTAATATGTTAATGTTCTGCACATCCTCTTTCCTCTCTATGTCTGTTTGGTGAGAACACTTTACTTTTTCCCAGAATCTTCTTTGTACCAGAAATCCCATATAAACACTTCTTGCCTAGCTATTGGCGACTTAGCTCTATATTAAACCAATCAGAAGATGCCTTTGCAAAGACATATCTTCACAGTGTAAACAAATATGTTGCAACATCCTTGGTTCTTTAAAATGTTTCCAGAACTACTAAGAGTTTTAATGACAAAATATTTGATGAAGCATGCCTTCGGATGGTATGAGAACAGATGGGGCAAGCCGTGACACCAGCTGAAGGTCATTAATCAAATCTGGCATCTTTCTTCTTGTCACATGTCAACAAAGACTTGAGTCTCCCATTGCTAGCTTCTTTTTCCTCTGAAGATAACTCTTCTTTTGTCACCTAAAAATGCTTCTCTCCTGCATTTACTTTGTTCAGAAAATTCACCATTTTAGCTGACTCTAGGGTTTTTGTTTATATTTTTGCAAGGTATGTGTGAGAAGCTGCTGATCTCCTATTGAATGAATCCTTCAGATTCTGTTGGCTGAGCTTGCTTTGACCTCCTCAGTGGGTGTCTGGTGCTAAGGGTGCACAGAGAGGTTTCATTAAACTGGCCTGCACATCACTCCTACAGCAGCCACCACAGGCAAAACCTTCTTATCTGCCTGTTTCCCTTGCTGACCTCATGAGACCATAGTGGTTCTCTCATTCCCCAGGGTCATCAGACAGGCCACTATTGTCCTCATCCACCATAAATATGAATGTGGTTGTGATTAGGTTCTTGATTTTTGAGCTGCTCGGCCACCAACTGCTCCTTTGACACCAGGGACCTATGTGATGTGATTTGTTCTGTGGTGGTGTCCTTTCTGGTAGCAATTCAGGTTCTCAAATGTGACCTCAGCCTAGGATCTCAGGAGTTTCCATCTGCCACACCATTACTGTGAGCCAGGCTGCAGGGTGAGACAATCACTTTCTCCCACAGCCAGTTGCCTAGCTCCAGGAAAGAAGAGTTATTCCAAGTCTGAGTTGTTATTTGACTATGGAGGTAAAGACATGGTGTGGTCTTAGCTGCAAGTTAACAAGAATTCACATCTCCTAAAAAACACACAGCTATTGTCTCTGCTGTCTATTTCACCATTTGAGACTTTTGTGTAAGTCAAGGATGATAGACTTTGCTTGTAGTCCCAATACTAGGAAGACTGATTTAGAAGGATTATGAGTTGGAGACCAGTCAGAGCAATGTAATGAGACTGTGCCCAAACAAAACCAATTGAAATCAAAATGAGAAAACCCTACCATTTAATTTTACAACTATAAAAAGAGTTAGAAAAAATAAAGCAAAAAAATCAAAAGTCACCCATGTAACTATAATCCAACATAGATTCTTCAACTTTTTAAAGACTCATCCAGTTTGTTTTATCCACACAGGTTTCTTTTCCCATAGAGTAAAGTTAAAAGTAAGCCTAGTACTTTGAAATCTATACTGATACTGATCAGTGGTGAAGCCAGAAACCCAGATGTGTGGACTGTCAGGCAGGGAGGAAGGTGGAGGTGCTCAGTTCCTGGTTAGGACTGGTAGTGTTAGCAATTTCTCATGGTATTGATAGTCACAGTCAAACCCTTTATTATTATTATATTACATTATATTATGATTTATTATGTATTATACTATAATTTATCATATCACAATTTATTATATCATATTATGCCAATTTTATAAGGTACCCTTGAAGCATAGTAGACCTCATGTGAGGTCTCCTCTGTTTCAAACTCCACAACACCCTGCAGCTAATGCACTATTTCCTCTGATTAAGAACAGTGGGACCTTGACTTCTATGAGGAGGCCAGGGCACTTAGAAGTTGACCTAAGGCAGGCATTCTACTTGTGAAAGGCTAGAAGTCACTATGCCATCTTTGAGGAAGATGACAGTTGAATTTGGGTGGCTCAGAAGTTAGGACTAGGGCCAGCTCCACACTTAAGTCCCTGAAGGCCTCTCCCACCAATGGCTAATTGGCTGAGAAAGGGCTGATGATCCCCTGTTGTGACTGCTGCAGCCTCGTACACTTTCCAGGGACTTCTGAGGGTAGCCTGTCCTCTAGCTGCAGGTGCAGTACTTGGAGAACAATGATGATGGATCGGCGTTGGGGACACAAGCTATCAACAGCCATCTCTGAGCTAGACATGGGAATTTGCTGTGACATGTGGCAGAGATTCAGTGGCTAAGACACTGATATTTGTGGAAAGACAAGATGAGGACAAGGAGAGAGGAGAGGAGAAGGAAAGACCGTGGAGGAAACAGCAGAGCAGTGCAAATTTCTCTGGATGTGGAACCTTGCAGTACACACGTACATATGTGAGATAATATTCAGTAATCCACAGTGCCACACCCTGTGCCGGGAAATCAGTACTCAAGTTTGCTAACTTGGCCAGAGAGTATCAGCAAACAACTCTTCATTCAGCTTAGAGAGATTCTAGGCGTGGGTCAGGAACCAAGTCAGTTTAGAGCACTGAGTGAAGTCTCTGTTGCTGGAGTTCTCATCTTTATTGAGGTGCATTACAGGGAACAATCAATCACCAGAGCCACATGTCTCTTTGTGAGCCTCTCACACAAAGGGGACGGATGGGACAGCCTGGGGAACAGGCTAGGGCCAGGCTCAAAGAGACTGGGGACAGTCTGGCGATAGCATGCGGGAAGGTCGGTTTAGGCTAGAGGCAGTCTGGGTACAGCTCTTTTGCACTCAAGGGGTAACAGAAGACCTCTGGCTTGGAGTATCTAACTCAGGCTCATAAGGCTTTTCAGCTACTTGCCCTTATGACTGCATTAATCCAGGGCACGTAAGCGGAGATTCGGGTGAAGACTGCAGGGAGTTTTGCGTCTAGACGTCCATATAATACAATACCATGGGCCACCCCAGCACACAGTAGAGGTCCCCCAGAGTCTCCCTGTAGGGTAGAAAAAGCAGTGGGTGAACAGAAATCACCTTCCCCCAACTACAGATTCCTTGCCATAGCTAATCCCAAAATGAGGTGAGGACTTCTGGCTCCCTGTAAGTCATGAGTTAGGGATTGAATTTTTTCTCCTGTCTTGACACAATGCTTAGGTTGTCTCCTATCACCCCCTTCTATTCTCATCTGTAAACCTCTGGGAAAGTTTCAGTAAGGGTTTGTGCATGGAAATGTGACCTAGAGGGAGAATTTCATGGGCATCAGTCACGACAGTGGAGAGCTGTTTGGCCTACTCCTTCCTCTGACACTGTCTCATGTGAGGAGGAAAAGTAGGTGGGTTCTCACCCTGTATACTGATCTTGCCTTTCTGGGACTGCCCACACAGACTTGGAGGTGATAGTTGAATTTCTTGTAGGGTTTACAGGCCTGTTTTGCCATGATTCTCAGTTTCACCTCCATCAGTCTTTCTGATGGTGGATGTCTCGTTCCAGTTCGCCCCCAGCCAGCTGCCCGGCACATTTTTCCAGGTATAATGAAGTCAGCTGGGCTAGGCAGAGGAATTGTACCCACAGCCGGAGTAAGCTTAGCTTTTCTTTGAAGCTGTGGGGGAAGGAGAGAAGACATGGTAACCCAGAAAAGCATGCTGTCCTGGACATGGGTTCTTTCCCACTGGGGTGGTAAGGACATGTATTTTAGGGGTGGGTTCTGAGGAAATGGGTTGGATAATAAGAGTAAAGGATGGGAGATCTAAAAATGGCAAGAAAGATAATGGAACCTTCAGCAACATGATGTCGTGCAGATTAGAGTACAAGCTGTACTGTGGGTAAGCAATTTGTTTTTTGACTTTTATCTTCTGCTGTGTGGATTCTGTCTTGCTCACATCATGAGCCCCAAGAGTGACAGTAATTTCTCTGTTGAAATAGAAAAAGAAGCAGTAAAAAGTGATGTTCTCATGAGGACTCATTTTGAACAGAGGGACACCAGGTCTTCTCTGTCCCAGAGCAGAGCCACTTGAGCCCCCGATTGGAATTGAGATGAAGCTCCCAGGAACACACCACCAGAAACAATGAGCTCAGGGAAACCCAGCACTGAGAGCTGTGCTCCCTTCCAGTATTTGGACTGAACACATGGTTTTGCATGTGGTACAAAGGATCTACCATTGAGTTACACCCCAGCACATGACTGAGAGCTCTGGTGACACCAGGACAAGAGGAAAGCATCAGTTTATCCCGACTGGTGTCCTCCTTAAAGCTCTGTCCTCTGAAAATGGAGATGACAGAGAAAATGAGTGCCTTTGTGTTCCCTTTATCTTCTCATAAATAGGTGCCCATCTGGAGATGAACAGGACTGGGAACTTTTCCTCAGGCTCTGCCCCTTTGTGACTCTGGTTCATGCATTTCTCCACACAAAGAGGAGTCACCTACCTTCCTTTACAGTGTGCAGCCGTCATCACAAGTTCTTCACTTATGAGAAACCCTCCACAGCTGGTAGTGAAACCTCCATCAGTGAGGACCTCCAGATGAGCCATGTAAGGACGGGAGTGTGGTTTTGACTCCACACCACCAATAATCTCCTCTAGAACAAAGAATCCCGAGTCCCTAGTCACAATCTTACAGGACACCCTAACACAGGGCTGGCAGAGAAAATGGGGCTAAAGCTCAGTGACTGATCTCCATCCCACCCCAACTGTCAAGGGGCTCATGTCACTCCAAACATACTTTGATCTTTCCTCCCTGTTGATCTTCCTCTCCAGCCCTCCCTTCCCACCATCACCCTACATCTCAGAACACAATGCACACATATGTTTCTGATGCCAGTTCATTTAGACATTTTGTCACCCCTCATCCTGTCTTCCTCAACACTAATGATAGGCCAGAGAAGAATTGACAAAACAGAATATTTTGATAAAATTATGTGAAGGGTAATTAATTTTTCATTCTTACTTGACCTAGGACATTTATCCTGGACTATATTTAAAGAACCCTGCCTCATTTTAGGGTTTCTATTACCCAAGTTAACAGATTAGGGTCAGTGGCTGAAAAAATCAGAGGTAGGGAGACAGAGACCAAACTCACCAGCTCCAGCTCCAGGAGACAAGAGGAGGGCCAACAGGAAGAGTAGGGCCTGCATTTCTCACTGGTGCAGCCTATGCTCAGCCTCTGGTGTGTTTCTGCCTGGTCCCTGCTTTTATAGTTCCAAAGTAGGAGAAAGAGGGGGCTGGAAACCACCAAGCTGCCCTGGTCGAGCTTTATCTTCCTCATCAGAAGTTCTCATGACTGTTCTCCGCTGGTGTTGAATCTGTGACCAGATCCTGAGAGTCCTGGGTCCCATGATGAGATGCCTACTTCAACCTCCGAAGCTGATCCTCAGAGACTGGACAGCAACAATGTGCTGGGGAACCTGTTCAAGGATGATGGACCTGTCCTTGTAAACAGCCAGGTGTTATTGTCAGCTTTGAGGCCCATGCAGCATGTGTGAAAAGACTCACCTCTGTCACTGTAGTACAAGCACAGGCATGTGTAGTGTGTGAAACATATGGGTGTGAAGGTGTACATTTTATTTACAGCAATTGATGACAGGGCTGATTGAGCCTGATGACCAAAATTTGTGTTGACAAGTGGGAGGGCATCTCAGATTTTTTCTAATATGAAACAGGTGATAGAATTTGTTTGAGAGAGAAGAAAGGATGGGGAGAATGTATTGAATACACAACATGTCATGCAGGATGGAGATCTTCAGCCAGTGTTTCTTAATCTTCCTAAGGCTGCAACTCTTTAATACAGTTCCTCATGTCATGGTCACTCGCAATTACAAAATTATTTCCATTGATATTTCATGATTGCAAGTTAACTACTGGAATTAATTGTAATGTAAAAATCTGACATATAGGATATCTGCTTTGTAACCCCTTAAAGGGTCCCAACACACAGGTTTAGAACTGCTATTATAAGTGCATGTTCTGATTTTCTCATACTAATAGTCCATTTTGTGGATATTGCCATACACATTTAGGGGTAACTTAATGGACTCCCGGGAGATCACATGACAGGAAGAGCAGACGTTTAATTAGTTAGTTTCAGAATCTTACTGTTTTCAGTTCCTGTGGGATTGAGAGAATGCATAACAGAAAACATAAAGTACCACATCTACGCTCTGCATGGGATCTCAGGGTTTCTATTTATCTACTGGGACCCAAATGTGTTTGACTGCAACATAGTGTCTCTCAAGATCATATGTGAGGCCATACTTGGTGCTTTCATCATTTCATGTACCACTGAAAATCAAACACTGCTCTCAGGTGAACAAGAACATGCCACTGAGTACAGTTTCTAGTCTTGCTTACTTGATCAGAGTTGAAATGCTGTGCATCCTAGAATAACTGACATATTGTTACATTACTGGTCTGAGTTTTCTTTAGACCCCACCGACCATGAGTATAACTGCTTCCATTTTACACATGATGAAATCAAGACGGACAAAATGTCACAAACTTTGAATACCGGAAGTTGGTCTCAGTTCAGTTGCTTCATGACTCTCTTCCAATAACCTTTCTTTGTTCCAGCTGCTTTCCTTGATTTCAGGAACAAAGCAAGATGAAGCAAACAGAAGGACTTTGAAGGGTTCAATTCAGTTGTCTACACACTCAGCAGGAATAACCTTAGAACAGATCCCACATATTACATTGCTCACCTATCTTATACAATTCCGATATGTTGCACTGCTCACATTTGTTACATTGTTCACATGTGTTACACCATTCATGTATGTCACACTTATCTTATATGTTGCACCACTCACATGAGATGCACTGCTCACATGTGTTATACTGCTCAGGTATGATGCACTGATCACCTCTGATGTACAGCTCAAGTGTTTTATACTGCTCATATGTGTTACACTGCTGACATATATTACATATTGTACCACTTATGCAGGCTTTCATTCCAGATTGGACCCAGTAGAATAGAGATCCTCACTGGAAGCAAGAACAGGGTTACTTTTCTGTTCACTGGACTGCACCTTAGTATTAGGTCTTACAGACCCTTTTTTAAGTGATAAAATGTAGTAGCTGCAGATGTGAAATAATGATTATTTATGGCATGAAGAGTAATCCTGCCATGGAGACAATGTCACCCAGGGGTATCTGCAATGCAGGGTAAGTCTTTGTGTGGACAAATATTTACAACCACAAGTTAAAAGAGTGTTAGTGGTTAGTCATTGTGTCTAAGTACTCAAAGAACATAGGCAAAGAAAATTAAGGACTTAGTACCATGTTTTTGTCTAAATAAGAATGAGAAATTTTATCTTTTTAAGATAAAAGTAATTTATTATGAGGGATTTTCAAAGAAAACAGTACCATGAAACTAGATTATTGTAGCATCTCAAACAAGCACTTGTCCAGACTCCAGTCTGTGTTTCTCGATCAGCTATATAGTTATTGTCAACATTCTGGAGTCTTAGAGCTTCAAAGAAAATTTCTAGATCTTGGAAAAAAGGTATTGATTACCAAACATATCCTCAACTAGTTGCCAGGCTTGGACCTGACCATCAAATCTCTGTGCCTGATAGAGGCTAGATGCCCTTGAGGAAAGTATTGGCCCCAACTTTGTATTTTTCTTTCTCTGCTTTCTCGGACATACAAGGGTCTGTCTAAGCAGAGTGATATGGATTATAGAAAACAGATCAGTTTTTATTATTGTGCACAGGATCTGACCTGATAATACTTTGTAAAGACCCCCAAATTCTTCATGAATCCCAAGTTAGAGGGTGATCTTTGGAGATGGACCACAAAATGGGTCCCAAATAAACTCTCTCTCTTTCTCCAGTTCCTGAATACAGAGGTAGGAGAGACTTAGTCACAAACTGGCATCATCCCCATAGTGGTTGCCAGATAAAAACTATAGGTAAACACCACAACTGCCTCTACTTACCAAAAAGTTAACCAAGACAATGTTATACATGGAGTTATCCAGAACAAATGACAAATAATTGAACCCTCCAGAAAAGGTGATTCTTGCTATATCTACTTCTGACAAATCACTTCGCACCTTGGAGAGCTACAGTGAATTATTTTAAAATTTAACTAGGTGCCAAAACCAACTGTAATTGCTCTTGGTATAAGTTTTATTGTTACTGCACATGCAGCTATCACTTTGAGGAAAACATCAACATGCATAGTGAGGAGCAGTAATATCCATTACAGGGAGCCCAATCATGTTACACTGATGACATCATGTTGATTGGACTTGGAGTGAAGGAGGTAGCAACTACTGTAGACACCTTGGGAAGAAGCATTCTTGCCTCCAAGTAGGAAAGAAATCTAAATTGTTGGACAACCTTTTTGTACACTATGAAGATATGTCTCCACAAAGGTACCTTCTGATTTATTTAATAAAGAGATGACGGGTCAGTAGCTAAACAGGAGAAGATAGGCAGACTTCCAGGAAGAAATAGGAACTCTGGGAAGAAGAGAGGCAAGAAATTCACCAGGAGAATTCACCAAGGAAGTCAGATGTACTGTGGAGGAGAAGTAATGAGACATGGAGCAGAATGTATATTAATATAAATGGGTTAATTTAAGTTTTAAGAGCTAGTTGGAAACAATCCTCAGTTAGGACCAAGCTTAATAATTAATAAAAAAGTTTCTGTGTTATTATTTGCTTTGGATGGACAACTACTCTAAAAACTTTGACTTCAAAGAAGTATCCGTGGTTTCAGTGATCACAAGTGGTCACTTCCTAAGTGAAGTTGCTGCATCTGGCTCCTCCATCAGCAAGGAAGGGGTAAATGCTCACTGGGTATCTGGATGGAAAGTTGATAGAGAAAGAATGCTTACACTTGACTTATGGATGACTCCCTGTGATCGACTGATGCCACTTGAGGGTGGATATTTGTGATTATACAATCCTATTTTATGTGTCCTGGAAGATGATGACATACAGATGATCAAACTCAAAATAATAGCCTCCTCATGCTTCTAGGAGAAGGCCACCTAATATGTAAGCATAGTAGCAAGTAGCAACTAAAGTCATTTATATTAACTCCCCTTTTCTTTTGGACATTTGCAGTAGTAAATAATAGCGAGAGCCATCTTGACCTTCATCTTGTTTAGAGACAATTTTTTTAGAAATTTCATATAGGAGTACTGTATTTATAGTATTATCATGTCTCCAGTCTTCCTCAAACTCTTTTCATGCTCTCCCATTCCCTCTTTAAAGGAAGAGCTTTTCTTCTTTTAATATTATTATTGTTATTGTGATTATTATTATTATTAGTAGTAGTAGTGGTGGTAAGGGGTTGGGGGAGTGTGTGTGTGTGTGTGTGTGTGTGTACATATACTACTGAGTCTGTTTAGTGTTGCTGGAATATACTCAGTTTTAGGGTTGACCACTTAAGATTGGAGAACTTATTGCGGACACTGGTCCTCAGAGAAAACTAGTTTTCCCTCTTCATCTAGGGCTGAGGTCTCGTGAATCTTCCACATCCACATTTGCAGGTCCATTGGTGATGTCACTACGCAGTTCCTGTTTAGACAGCCGTTTTGTTGAGCTCCCTAGGCACAGCTTCGCTGTCATGTCTAGAAGACACTAATTTGCAGCAGGCATCCTGGTCCTCTGCCTCTTACAGTCTCTCAGCTCCTTCTTCTGTGATATTTCATGAGCCTCAGTAGTAGGGATTACCTTGTAAATGTATCCTTTGGGGCTGGGTACCCTCTGGTAACTTATTCTCTGCATTTTCCCACTTGTAGGTCTCTGTAACAGTCTCTATCATGATGCTTCTTTGATGAGGGGTGAAAGTCACACTTACCTATGTGTCTAACCATAAGCGTCCAGAATACAGCAGAGCTAACATCTGCTTAAGGATATAGTAACAGGCTCTCTTCTAGCTTTCCAGCACCAGGCCTGTGTTCCCTTCAATAGAGTGGGCCTTAAATCCAATTAAACAGTTGCTTGATACCCCTAAGATAAAAGTGCCATTATTTCACTACTGTGAATATCTTGTCAGTCTTCCATTGCCATGGACCTATGTTTTCTATGTTTTACACATGAATGGGACTACTGACCAGTTTTCTTTCTTTCTTTTAATTTTTTAATTTTATTTTTTTATAATCCTTTCTCATTTTATACACCAATCCCAGTTTCTCCCCTTCTTTAGATTCCCCCCATCTTCCCATCACCCCCACTCAGCATTCACTTCTCAGAGAGGATAATGCTTCCCATGGGAGTAAGCAAAGTCTGGCACATCACTTTGAGACAAGACCAAGGCCCTCCCCGCTACAGCTAGGCTGAGCAAGATATCTCCCTCCATAGGGAAAGGGCTCCAAAAAGCCAGTTCATGCATTAGGGATATAACCTGGTCCCACTTCCAGTGGCCCTACAGACTGACCAAGTAACACAATTGTCACCCACATTCAGAGTGCCTACTCTGGTCCTATACAGTATCACCTGCTGTCAGTCTGGAGTCAGTGAGCTCCCACTAAGATCAGCCTTTTTGTGTGTATCCCCAACATGGTCTTCATTCCCTTGGCTCATATTACCACTTCCCCCTCTCTTTGACTGGACGCTGAGAGCTCTATCCACTCCTTAGCTGTGAATCTCTCTCTGCATGTGCTTCCATCAGTTGCTGGATGAAGGTTCTATGATGACAATTAAGGTAGTCATCAATCTGATTATAGGGGAAAGCCAGTTCAGGCCACCTCTAAACTAGTGCTTAGGGTCTTAGCTGGGATCATCACTGTGGATTCCTGAGAAATTCCCTAGTGCAAGGTTTCACAGTAACCCCATAATGGCTCCCCCTATCAAGATGTATCTTTTCTTGCTTCATTCCATCTCTGTCCTTCCCACATTCTGACCATCCCATTCCCTCATGTTCTTTTCCTTCCTCCAACTTTCCCTCTTCCTCTCCTTCCACCCTCCCTCCTACCGCCTCCCCATGCTCCCAATTTAGTCAAGAGATCTTTTATACTTCCCCTTCCAAGGGAGACTCAAGTATGTCTCTCTTAGGGTGCTCCTTATTACCTAGACTCTCTGAGGTCGTGGACTATAGGCTAGTTATCTAATTTCCACTTATGAGCATGTACATACCATGTTTGTCATTCTGGGTCTGGGTTAGCACACTCAGGATGTTTTTACTAGTTCCATTCATTTGCCAGAAAATGTCAAGATATGATTGCTTTCAACTGTTGAGTAGTACTCCATTGTGTAAATGTACTACATGATCTTTATCCATTCTTCAGTTGAGGGCCATCTGGGCTGTTTCCAGGTTCCAACTATTACAAATAAGGCTACTATGAACATAATTGAGCAAATATCCTTGTGGTGTGAGTGTGTGTCCTTTGAGTATAATCCCAAGAGTGGTATTGCTGGGTCTTGAGGTGTATTGATTCCCAATTTTCTAAGAAACTGCCATACTGATATCCAAAGTGGCTGTACAAGCGTGCACTCCCACCAACAATAGAGGTGTTCCCCTTACATGCATGTTCTCCAGCATAAGCTGTCTTTGGTGTTTTTGACCTTAGTCATTATGACAGGTGTAAGATGGTATCTCAGAATCTTTATGATCTGCATTTCCCTGATAACTAAGGATGTTGAGCAATTCCTTAAGTGTCTTTTGGCCATTTGAGATTTTTCTGTTGAAGATTCTCTGTTTCAATCTGTACCCCATTTTTTAATTGGATTATTTGATGTCTAGTTTCTTGAGTTCTTTATATTTTGAAGAGATCATTTCACTGTATGATGTAGGGTTAGTAAAGAACTTTTCCCATTCTATAGCCTGCCGTTTTGTCCTATTGACTGTGGCCTTTGCCTTACAGAAGCTTTTCAGTTTCAGTAGGTCACATTTATTAATCGTTGTTCTTAGTGTCTGTACTTCTGGTGTTTTATTAACATATGCACATACGTTAAAAGCTACTTCCCACTTTTTCTTCTGTCAGGTTCAGTGTAGCTGGATTTATGTTGAAGTTTTTGTTACATTTGGACTTGAGTTTTGTGTATAGGAATAAGTATGGATCTATTTGCATTCGTCTACATGTCAACATCCAGTTATGTCATCACCACTTGCTGAAGATGCCTTATTTTTCCATTGTATACCTTTAGGTGTTTATAGGTGTGTGGCTTTTGATTCAATTCCATTGGTCCTCCTTTCTTTTTTATGCCAATACCAAACTGTTTTCATTGCTAAAGCTTTATAATAGAACCTGAAGTCAGAGATGATTATACCTCTGGAAGTTTCTTTATGGTACAGGACTCTTTGGGCTACTCTGTTTTTTTTTCTTTTTTCCATATGCTATGGAGTATTATTCTTTCAAGGTCTGTGAAGATTTGTCCTTGAATTTTAATAGGTATTGCATTGAATCTGTAGATTGCTTTTGTTAAGATTGCCCTTTTTATTATGTTGATTCTACCTATCCAAGAACATGGTAGATCTTTCCATTTTCTGATCTCTTCTTCAATTTCTTACTTCTAAGACTTAACATCCCTGTCATACAGGTATTTCCTTTTTTTGACTAGAGTTACCCAAAGATATTTTATGTTATTTGTGGCTATTATAAGTGGTGATGTTTCTTTGATTTCTTTCTTGGCTCTTTTATCATTTGTATATAAGAGGGCTACTGATCTTTTTTTTTAAGTTGATCTTGTATTTTACCACATTAAAGAAGGTATTTATCAGCTGTAGATGTTCCCTGGGAGAATTTTTGGAGTCACTATCATACCATCTGCAAATTGTGAAAGCTTGACTTCTCCCTTCCTGGTTTGCATCCTTTGAATGTGGTTGACAGTTGCATGGCTGGGGCAGAGAGGGGCCATTGGCAGTGGCACTGAGATTTATCTATACTGGATGTACTGGCTTTTTTGGGATCCTATTCTTTTTGGATGTATACCTTGCTCAGCCCAGATGTAGTAGGGAGGGCCTTGGACCTTCCACATAGCAATGTGCCTTACCCTCCATGAGGTTTGGAAGGGGGTGGGGTGGGAGGGTATGTGGAGGGAATGGGAGGAAGGGAGGGAGTGGGAACTTAGATTGGTATTTCTTAAAAAAATCCAATAAAAATGTTTATCTGGTCTTGATTTAAATTTGGTAAGTGGTATCTACCCAAAACGTTATCCATTTCTTTTAGATTTCCCAATTTTATAGGGAACAGGTTTTCGAAGTATGACGTAATGATTTTCTCAATTGTCTGCCATTAAGTCCCCCTTTTCATTTCTGATTTTGTTAATTTGGATATTCACTTTTTGCTTTTTGGTTATTTTGAAAAAGGATTTGAAAAGAAAAAAGCTGGACCAGGACTGATGGAGCATGTGATCAAATGGGACTCTCTGAATGTGGCTGACAATGAAGGCTGACTGAGAAGCCAAGGAAAATGGCACTGGGTTTTGATTCTACTGCATGTANGGCAGGGAACCCTGACTGCTCTTAGGACTGGAGAGGGAGGGGGAGGGAGGGGGGAGGAGGAAGGAAATGGGAGGAGGGAAGGAGGTGGTAATTTTTAATAAAAAACTAAAAACAGAAAAGAAAGAAAAAAAGAAAAAGAAAGAAAAAGGATTTGTATATCTTGTTGATTTTATCAAAGAACCACCTCTTTGTTTTATTGATTCTCATTTTGTTTTCTTGGTTTCCATTTTATTGATTTCAGCCCTCAATTTGATTGTTAAGAGATATTAATGACCAGTAGCTGATAATTTCTATTATTTTTCAGTGGTAATATTTGTATGATTCCCTTCTTGGTATTTGCTGGTGTGAGGTCATCTGTTGACTGTATTTTCATGTGTGCATCTAACTTCCTTGGGCTGAAGATTTCCTTCTAGTCCTCTCTGTAAGGCTGGATTTGTGGATAGGTATTGTTTAAATCTGTTTTTTTTCTTGAAATATCTTGTTTTCTCTATCTATGGTGATTGAAAGCTGTGTTGATTGTAGTAGTCTGGACCGGCATCCATGGATGGTTAGTGTCTGCAGTGCATCTGTCCAGGACCTTTTGATTTTTAGAGTTTCCATTGAGAAGTCTGGTATAATTCTGATATGTATGCCTTTATGTGTTACTTTTCCCTTTTCCTTTGCATTTCTTAATATTCTTTCTTTATTCTGTATGTTTAGTGTTTTGATTATTCTATAGTGAGGGGACTTTTTCTTGGTCCAGTCTATTTGGTGTTCTGTAAACTTCTTGTACCTTAATAGGCATGTCCTTCTTTAGCCAGGAAAATTTTTTCATGATTTTGTTGAATATAATTTCTATCCCTTTGAGCTGGAGTTCTTCTCCTTCTTCTATCCCTATGATTCTTAGGTTTGGTCTTTTCATGGTGTCCCATATTTTTGGATGTTTTGTATTAAGATTTTGTTGGATTTAATATTTCTTTGACCAATGAATCTGTTTCCTATATTGTATCTTCAACTCCTGAGATTCTCTCTTCCATCTCTCATATTCTGTTATTTATGCTTTCATCAATAGTTCATGTTCATTTACCAGATTTTACATTTACAGAATTCCCTTGGTTTGTGTTTTCTTTCTTCCCCCATTTCAATTTTCAAGTCTTGAACTGTTTGAACTGTTCTCTCTACCTGTTTGATTGTTTTTTCTTGCTTTTCTTGGCTTTCTTTAAGGGATTTCTTCTAATTTTCTGTGTTCTTTCTTTCTTCCTTCTTTCCTTTATCCTTCTCCCTCATACTTTATTCTTCCCTTTCTTCAGAAAAAATATTATAGAAGTTATGATTAGAATGGGACCCAGTGTTCAAAGGCATGAGCCACAATAAACTGTTCAAGGGTATGATCATGTTACAATATAATATTATATATGGCATATACTCAAAATCTGAATCATTGGCAACATTATAAAGCTGCTGGGAAATGTGGACTATCATAATAGAAGATGTTGTAAAGTGTACTCAGCTCTGGCAGGGACAGCCAACACCCAGGAGTAGTTAATTTCCTTCCTGCTTCCTTCTTCATTTCCTTCCTTCATTCATTCTTTCCTCCTCTCTTCCTCCCTCTCTTTGTCCATCACTCATTTCCTTCCCCTCTCCTCCCTTTTCTCTCATTTTTCATTTTGAGGCAGACTTTCATGTAGTACAGGTTGACCTTGAACTCAGTATTTAGCTGAGACTATAGCCTTGAATCTTTATCCTCCCACCTCAGCTTCTCAAATGCTAAGGTTATGTGTGTGCACTATTACCAGGTTTAAGATTTTTTGTTAAGAAATCATCTTATAATGTGGTATTAGATGTAATACAGATGTTCAGGATATATTCAGTGCACAATGCTGACTCAAAGATGACATTTAGTGGTTTTATATTATAGAGTGAAAACATGGGCATACTGATAGATACCTCAATCTGCAGTACTTGGAAGGCTAAGGCACTTGTCTCTGCCTAGCCTGGACTTCATAACAATATCTTATATTAGATAGAACCAGTGGAAGCAAAAATCCAAAAATCATTTATGCTTAAAAATGGCACAAAAATCATCTAACTTCTGTAGTAAGTCTTACTCTGTCCCTCCAGTTAACTCCCCAAAATGACACATAGACTTCCTATTAATTATGAAAGATCAACCTTAGCTTAGGCTTGTCCCACTGGCTCTTATAACTGAAATTAACTCATTCATATTAATGTATGTTCTGCCATGTGGCATCACCTGCCTTACATGTTGAACCTCCTCTTTTTTTTCTATGTTGCCACGCCTATGCCGGCACCTGTGTGACAGAATGCCTCTATGGTGGGAGTCAGCGTCAGGTGAGGGGTGAGAGCTTCCTGGAACGATGCCCCCTGCAGATCCTTGGTGAGTAGGCAGACTAACGATGTCTGACTAAGCCTTTTCCCCGATCAGTGAGTTCCTACCACACTTTATTTGGTTTGTCTTTCTTTTCCTTTCTTCCTTATCTGTTATGGCTNTTATGCAGAATCCCTGTGCCAGGGACTTCGTGCTTCTGCTCAGAAGGATGCTTTTAATGGATCATTCAGTTCAGAGAATTTCATGCCTGCACCCCCTCCTGTGATTCAGGCCATTATTAGACAACATTAGAACACCCACGATCATTAGGGGAGTTTGTGGATGCAGTAGAACAGAAGGATTTGCTAGGGAAAGTTCAGAATTTAGTCCCCGCATTAGGTAGGCTACAAGGTAAAGTCCCTAGCAGCCGGCAAAGAACACAACAGAAAAGAAAGGTGATTCCTACTCGTACTCTCCCAGGGGGATATACACAGTACCTCATAGGTGGCAGATGGTGGACCCCCTCGATGGACTAGGAGAGTGGAAATTACCTACACTCACTCCCTTGAACTGGTCAGATAGGAAAATTATGAAGGGGCAGAGATAAGAGTTTTACACGCTGCTTTTTAGGAAAGGCTTGCTAAGATAAGAGGCTTGGTACACACTTACAGATGGTGATAAGAAAGCAGGAGAAGGCTTGCTTGGTTCACATTTACAGAGAGTGATAAGAAAGAAGTCTTTAAAAACCTTAATATTGCCCTGCACTATTTGTACAGAGTTTTGCCATTTAACAAAGGACATGAAGAAAAGTTTTTAGGGTTATTAGGGGGCAT
>LOEQ01006019.1:42231-56330 GCA_001685075.1 Bramus lutescens
ATTCTTATTTGATACCTGTTTTGTTATATGTAATTTTACTATGTTAAAGTTAAACCCTTTTTGTTTAAACAGAAAAGGGTAAATTGTGTGGGAGGTCCTTCTGTTTGTGTGTTGCTTTCATTGATTAATGAATAAAGAAACTGCCTTGGCCTACTTGATACAGCAGAACTTATGTAGGCAGGGAAGACAGAACTGAATGCTGGGAGGAAGAGAGGCAGAGTAAGAAGGGGCCACCAGAGACAGACATGCCAAATCCTTCTCAGTAAGCCACTACCATGTGGCGATATACAGATTGATAGAAATGGGTCAAATCAAGATGTGGGAGTTAGCCAATAAGAGGCTAGAGATAATGGGCCAGGCAGTGATTTAATTAATACAATTTCTGTGTGGTTATTTCAGGGCTAAGCTAGCTGAGCAGCTGGGAAGAACAAGAGGACCATCTCCCATACAACAGCTAAGGCATTGGGATTTGTGGAAAGACGAGATGAGGACAAGGAGAGAGAAGAGAAGAAGGGAGGACAGTGGAGGAAAGAGTAGAGCAGTGAAAATTACTCTGGATGTGAAACCTTACAGTACACACGTACATATGTGAGATAATATTCAGTAACCAACAGTCACACAACCTGGACCAGGAAATCAGTGGTCAAGGTTGTTATCTTGGGCAGAGAATATGGGCAAACAATTCTTCACTTGGCTTAGAGAGGGTCGAGGTGTGGGTGGGGGACTGCTCCAGTTTAGAGCACACAATGGAGTCTCACAGCTCTGGAGGTCACGTCTTTATTGAGGTGCCGTAAAGGGAACAATCCATCACCAGAGCCTTGAGTACCTTTGAGATCCTCTCAGGGGCAGGCTGGGACAGGGTAATGCAATCTGGGCATATGTTGGAGGCATGCTGGGACAGAGTGGGCAAGGTTGGGAACAGTTGAGTACAGTTGAGGGTAGGTGGGGACAGGCTGTAAACAGTCTGGGGACAGGTTGGAGCAGCTGAAAACAGCTTGGAGCAGGCTCATTAAGGTTTGGGGCAGGCTGGGAGTAGGCTCATAAAGGTTAGGGACAGGCTGGAGGTAAGCTGATATAGAATGGGCACAATATGGGGACAAGCTGGAGACAGGCTGTGGGTCGTCTGCAATAGCATGGTCAGGCTAGGGGCAGTCTGGGGACAGGTTTTTGCATTCAAGGGGTAACAGAAAAGCTCTGACTTGGAGAATCTGACTCAGGTTGACAAAGCTTTTAAGCTATGTTCCCTTATGACTGCATTAACCCAGGAAACATATTTAGAGGTTCTGGTGAAGATTGCAGGAGGTTTTGCGTCAGGACGTCCATAGGATACAATACCATGGGCCACCCCATCACAGACTAGAGGGCCCCCGGAGTCTCCCTGTAGGTTGGAAAAAAAAAACAGAGAATGAGAACAGATTACCTTTCCCCAACTACAGACTGCCCACCATAGCAAAACCCAGAGTGAGGTAAGGAGTTCCGGCTCCCTGTAAGCCATGAGTTAGGGCTTGGAATTTTTCTCCTGCCTTCACACAATGTTTAGGTTGTCTCCCCTCACTCCCTTGCATTGCATTCTAGAAACCGTGGGAAAGGCTACTGGAAGGGCTTGTAAGTGGTATGAGACCTAGAGGGAAAATTGCATTTTCCAGAAGACTAGCAGCCAAAGAAAACAGGTGTAGGTCACTGCAGAGGAGAGATGATTGACCCACTCACTTTTCTGGCACTGTCTCCTGATGTGAGGAGAGAAAACATGTCGGTACTCACCTCAAACACTGTTTGCATGTTTCCTGGATGGCCCACACAGACCTGGAAGTCATCTGTGTAATTCGAGTAGTTCTTACAAGCCTCTTTTTCCATGATTCTTAGTGTCACCTCCCTTAGTTTGACTGACAATGAATCATTCACTCCAATTTTGCCCCATCCAGCTGCCAGGCACATATGTCCAGGTTTAATAGAGTCACGTGGACTAGGCAGAAGAATTTTAGCCACAGCAGGAGTGATCTTAGCTTTTCTTTGAAGCTGTGGGGAGGAAGGAGAGAAGACATGGTAACCCAGAGAAGGATGCTCTCTTTGGCATGGGTTCTTTCCCACTGGGGTGGTAAAGACATGGAATTCAGGGGTGGGTTCTGAGGAAATGGTTTGAACAAGAGAAAATTCAAAGGCCTGAGCCAAGAAAAGAGTTAAAGAAGGAGAGTTACAAAGGGCAGGAAAAACAATGGCACCTTCAGCAACATGATGTCATGCAGGTGAGTATAGATGTTGTAATGTGGGTGAATGATTTGTTTTTCAACTTTGATCTTCTGCTGTGTGGATTCTGTCTTGCTCACATCATGAGCCCCAAGAGTGACAGTAATTTCTCTGTTGAAAGAGAAAAAGAGGCAGTAAAAAGTGCTGGTCTCACAAGGAGGAATCATTTCAAGCAGAGGGACACCAGGTCTTTTTCTGTCCAAAAGCAGTTTCACTTGATAGACACCAATTGCAGTGGGGATGAAGCTCCCAGGACCACAGACTTCCCAGAAGCTATGAGCTCAGGGAAACCCAGTGCTGAGAACTGGCTCTGACTTTTAGTATTTGACTGAAATGTATTTGAATGTGGTAGACAGGCAATCAATGGAGTTGCACACCAGCCAATAACTAAGCTCCTGTGACACCAAGACAAAAGGAAAGTGGCACTTTGTCCCTCCCAGAGCCCAGTTTAAAGCTGGAGATGACAAAGAAAATTGTCCTATGAATGGCTTTGCATTCCCTTTGTCTTCGCATTATAAGTAAGAGTCCAACTGGAGGTGAGCAGGGCTAGAACCTTTCCTCAGGCCCCTGCCCCTTTGTGACTCTGGTTCATGCATTTCTTCATACAAAGAGAAGTCACCTACCTTCCTTTACAGTGAGCAGCAGTCATCACAAACTCTTCACTTATGAGAAACCCACCACAGTTGTTAGTGTTAACTCTATCAATGATGATCTTCAGATGGGCCATATAAGGGTGGGAGTGTGGTCTTGACTCCACACCACCAATAATCTCCTCTGAAACAAAGAACCCCATGTCCCTGGTCACATATTTGCAGGACACTCCAAAACAGTGGCAGCAGATGAAATGGAGCTAAAGCTGAGGGACTGCTTCCCACCCCACTCCACCTCTCATGAGGTCAGGACCCTCCAAGCATCCTCTGATTTTTCCTCCCTGTGGTTCTTTCCTCTCCAGCCCTCCCTATCCACAATCATCCTACATTTCAGAACACAAGGGTCATTCATGCTTCTGATGCCAGTACGTTTAGATAGTTCTTCACCCTCATCCTGTCTTCCTCAACACTGATGGAAGGACAGAGAAAGAGCTGCCTATCAGAACAACATGTATTTTGATGAAACAATATGAAGGGGAATTAATTTTTCAACCCTACTTGACTGAGAAGAAATTCTGGATGACACATAGAATATCATGCTTATAAAAGGATAAGAAGAGACAGACCAAACTCACCAGCTCCAGCTCCAAGAGGCAAGAGAAGGGCCACCAGGAAAAGTATGGCCTGCATTTTCCCACTGGTGCAGTCTATCCTCTGTCTCTGGTGTGTGCCTACCTGGTCCCTGCTTTTATAGTTCCAAAGCAGGAGAAATGGAGGGCTGGAAACCACAAAGCTGGCCTGGTCAAGCTTTATCTTCCTAATCAGAAATTCTCATGACTCTGCTCTCTGCTGTTGTTGAATCTGTGACCAGATCCTGAGAGTCCTGGGTCCTGTGTTGAGGTGTCTTCTCCACCCTCCAAAGTTGATCCTCAGAGGCAGACAGCAACACAGATCCTGGGGGACCTGTTCAGGGATCAGCCAGGTTTATTGTCAGCTTTGAGATCCCTGTAGTGTATATGTAATGATTCTCCTCTGTCGTTGCTGCACAAACACAGGCATCAGTCGTGTGTGGAACATAAGAGTGTGAGTGTGTGTCCATTTTACTTACAAAGCTTGTCGTGGGCTGATTGAGCCTGATGGACATCATATGTGTTGTCAATGGGGATGGAATCTCAGATTCATTTTAATGAGTAGTAGACGATAGAATGTGGTTGAGAGGGAAGAAAGAACTGGGAGAGTGTATTGAATACACAGAGATCAGGTAGGATGGACACCTTCAGATAGTAGTTCTCACCCTGTCTAATGCTGTGAGCCTTTAATGCTGCTCCTCATGTTGTCATGAACTCCAACCATAAAATTATTTTTGTTGCTACACTTAATTAGTTAGTTTCAGAATCTTATGGATTTCGGTTCCAGTGGGATGAACAGAAAACACCTCTGAAGACATAAAGTACCACATCTATGCTCTGTATGGGATCTCAGGGTTTCTGTCTATACACTGAGAGCCATATGTGCTTGATAACAATATAGCATCTGTGCAGATCAGTATTTGAGGCCGTACTTGGTGCTTTCATTATTTCATGTGTCACTGGAAAACAAAGAGTGCTCTCAGCTAAACAGGAACATATTCTTGATTAGAAATTATATTCTTGCTTACTTGATTACAAGCTGAAATCCTGTGCATCTTGGAACAATTGACATATCATTACATCTCTGGTCTGATCTTTCTTTAGATCCCATACACCCTGAGTGCAACTGTTTCCATTTTACAGATGAGGAAATCAAGTCTTAGATAAATGTCATAGTCATTAAATACCAAAAGTTCATCTCAATTAGTAGCTGCTTAACTCCATTCCAATAACTGTTCTTCATGCCAGCCTGCTTTGCTTGATTACAAAAACAAAGCAAGAGCAAGCAAACAGAAGGACCCTGATGGGATCAGTTAACCTCTCTACAAGCTCATCAGTGATGACCTTAGAACAGATTCCATGTTTTACACTGCACACATATGGTATACAGCTCACATATGTTGCACCACTCACATATGTTAGGTTGCTCACATGGGTTACACCATTCATGTGTGTTGCATTGCTCCTGCATGTTGAACCACTCACATGGGAAGCACTGCTCACATATGTTATCTTGCTTAGGTATATTGTACTGCTCCCCTCTTATGCACAGCTCAAATGTGTTACATCACTCATATATGGTACACTGCTCACATACGTTACACCACAAACGTGTGCTACAACACTCATGTAGGCTTCCCCTCTGGATTGGACCCTGCAGAATAGAGATCCTCACTGAACATAAGAACAGGGGGCCTTTCCTGTTCCACAGTCTAGACATAGTTAAAGATCTCACAGATGCTGTTGTAAATGAAAAAGAGGAGTAGTTGTAGGCGTGACGTGATTATTTATGGCATGCAGAGTATTGTTGCCACTTAACCAATGTCAGACATGGTTATCTGCACTGAAAGATAAGGCTTTGCGTGACCAAGCAGTATAACCTCAGATCATAAGAGTATAAAGTGGTTAGTTCATTTTGTCTAAGTACTCAAGAACATAGGCAAAGAAAATGAATGGCTTTGAATAGTGTTTTGTCTAAATAAGGATGAGGAATTTTTTAAAATAAAGGAAATTTATTTTGAGGAATTTTCAAGGAATAAAACATGATGTAATTGGATTAATGTAGCATCTCAAACAAGCACTTGTCCAGACATGAAGATTATATATCTCAATCAACTATATAGTTGGCATTGACATTCTGGAGTCTTAGAGCTTGGAAGAAAAATTCTAGATCTGGAATAAAAATAGTTATTGATTATCGTACAGAGACTCAACTAGTTCCCATCAGATCTCTATGCATGATAGAGACTGAGTGCCCTTGAAGAAAGTCCGGGACCCAACTTGTATTTCCTTTCTGTGCTTCTCCCTCAGGGCTACAAGGGGCTGTCTAAGCAGAATTATATATGGATTATAGAAAATAGAAGATTGTCTTTCATTATTGTTTATTATTAATAATTGTTTATTACTCCAGACAGGATCTGTCTGGAAAATACTTTGTAACCTCCCCCCAAAAATTATCCTGTGAATCCCTAGTTAGGGAATTGGCTTTGGAGATGGCTCACTCACTGGGTCCCAAATGAAGTCTATCTTTCTCTCTAGTTCCTGATCTGAGGTAGGAGAGAAATAGTCCCTAATTGTCATTATCCCTGTAGTGGTGGCCTGATTCAGGAAGTGACCTTAGAAATAAGTGGAAAACAGCACATCTACTTACCCAAAGCCAGACAGGGAAATGTTATACAAGGAGTTATCTAGGGTCAGTGAAACAACGTGCATTGAACAGGGAAGAAAAGGTGATTCTTGCTACAGCTTCTTCTAACATATCCTTTTGCATCTTGGAAAACTACAACGAATTATTGTAAACTTCTTCAGGTGGCAACTCCAGCTGTAGTTACTCTTAGCGTAAGTTTTATTATTGCTGCAAATGATGCATCCATTGCAGCTGTCACTTTGAGGAAAACATTAACATGCATCTTTAGGAGCAGTAACATCTATTGCAGAGAGACCAGTCATGTTATACTGATGGTATCATGCTCATTGGACTTGGAGTGCAGGAGGTAGAAACTATTATAGACACCTAGAGAAGAAGCGTTCTTACCTCAAAGTAGGAAATAAATCTAAATTGTTGTGGAATAAGCTTTTTGTATTCTGTGAAGACGTGTCTCTGCCAAGGCTCCTTCTGATTGGTTTAAAAAGAGCTGACTCATCAATAGATAAACAGCAGAGGATAGGCACCTCACTCAGGATGATTTTTTTTATGGTTCCATCCATTTACATGCAAATTTCAAGATGTCATTGTTTTTTACTGCAAATAGTACACCATTGTGCAAATGTACCATATTTTCTTTATTCATTCTTCGGTTGAGGGGCATCTAGGTTGTTTCCAGGTTCTGGCTATTACAAATAATGCTGCTATGAGCATAGTTTAATAATTGTAATTGTAGTTTGATTGAGCATACTTTGGGTATATGCCCAAGAGTGGTATTTCTGGGTCTTTAGGTAGGTTAATACCCAATTTTCTGAGAAACCGCCATACTGATTTCAGAAGTGGTTTACAGTTTGCATTCCCACCAGCAATGGAGGAGTGTTCCCCTTACTCAGCATCCTCTCCAGCATAAGCTTCATTGGTGTTTTTGATATTAGCCATACTGACTTGTATAAGATGGTATCTCAGAGTTGTTTTTATTTACATTTCCCTGCTGGCTAAGATATTGAATATTTCCTTAAGCGTCTTTTGGCCATTTGAGATTCTTCTGTTAAGAATTCTCTATTTAGATATGGACCTCATTTTAAATTGGATTATTTGGTATTTTGATGTCTAATTTCTTGAGTTCTTTATATATGTTGATATTCAGTTTTCTTTTTATGTGGGGTTGGTGAAAAATCTTTTCCCATTCAATAGGCTGCCCTTTTGTCTTATTGAATAGTTGAACTATATAGTTGCTTTACAGAAGCTTCTCAGCTTCAGGACATCCAATTTATTAATTATTCTCAGTGTCTGTGCTACTAGTGCTGTCTTTAGGAAGTAGTCTTCTTTACTGATGCATTGAAGGCTACTTCCCACTTTCTCTTCTTTCAGGTTCAGTGTAGTTAGATTTATATTGATGTCTTTAATCCATTTGGACTTGAATGAGTTTTGTGCATGGTGATAGATATGGATCTAGTTTTAGTCTTCTACATGTGACAACCAGTTATTCCAGTACCATTTGTTGATGATGCTTTCTTTTTCCATTGTGTAATTTTAGCTTCTTTGAAAAAAATGTGTTCATTGTTGTGTGGATTAATATCCGGGTCTTTGATTCAATTTCATTAGTCAACTTGTTTTTTTTCTTTATTTATTGTTTTTATTGAGTTATATATATTTTCTCCATTTCCCTCCCTTACTTTTCCCTCCCCTTCTACCCTCTCCCATGGTCCCCATGCTCCCAATTTACTCAGGAGTTCTTGTCTTTCTCTACTTCCCGTGTAGATTAGATCCATGTATGTCTCTCTTAGGGTCCTCATTGTTGTCTAGGTTTTATGGGATTGTGAATTATAGGCTGATTTCTCTTTGCTTTATGTCTAAAAGCCACTTATGAGTGAGTACAAATGATACTCGTCTTTCTCCGTCTGCATTACCTCAATCAATATGATGTTTACTAGATCCATCCATTTCTTCACAATTTTCAAGATGTCATTATTCTTTCTGCTGTATAGTACTCCATTGTGTAAGTGTACTCCATTTTCCTTATCCATTTCATTCTTTGGTCTAGGGGCATTTAGGTCATTTCCAGGTTCTGGATATGACAAACAAGACTGCTATGAACATAGGTGAGCACATGTCTTTGTCGTACAATTGAGCATCCTTTGGATATATGCCCAAAAGTGCTATTTCTTTTTCTATTGTGTGGAACAATTTGAAGAGTATAGTTGTTAACTCTTCTTTGAAGTTCTGGTAGAATTCTTCACTGAAGCCATCCACCCCTGGGCTTTTGGGGGGTTGGGAATCTTCTGATGGCTGCTTCTATTTCATTGCAGCTTATAGGCCTATATACATTGTTCTTGATTTAATTTTGGTATGTGGTACTTATCCAGAAAATTGTCCATTTCTTTTACATTTTCCAACTTGGTGGAGTATGGGATTTTGTAGTATGACCCAATGATTCTCTGGATTTCCATGGTTTTGGTTTTCTGCTGTTATGTCCCCTTTTCACTGCTGATTTTGTTAAAATTGGATATTCTCTCTCTGCCTTTTAATTAGTTTGGTTGAGGGCTTGTCTATTTTGTTGATTTTCTCAATGAACCAGCTTTTGTTTCACTGATTCATTGTATTGTTTTCTTT
The DNA here is from genome assembly GCA_001685075.1 of Bramus lutescens. Taxonomy (NCBI): domain Eukaryota; kingdom Metazoa; phylum Chordata; class Mammalia; order Rodentia; family Cricetidae; genus Bramus; species Bramus lutescens. The sequence continues at coordinate 50,952 of LOEQ01006019.1, forward strand.
TTTCTATTTTATTGATTTCAGCCCTCAATTTGTTTAGTTCCTGCTATCTACTCCTCCTGAGTGAGTGTGTTTCTTTTTGTTCTAGTGCTTTCAGGTATGCTGTTAAATTGCTACTGTGAGATTTCTCCACTTTCTTTATCTAGGCACTTAGTGCTATGACCTTTCCTCTTAGCACTGCCTTCATAGTGGCCCACAGGTTTGAATACATTATGCCTTTATTTTCAATGAATTCTAGGAAGTCTTTAACTTATTTATTTCTTCCTTGGATCAAGGGTGATTCAACTGAGTTCAATTTCCATGAGTTTTGTAGGCTTTCTGCAATTAGTGTTATTATTGAATTCTAACTTTAAACCATGGTGATTCAATAAAATACAGGGAGTTATAAGAAATTTATAACAATTTTTTGTGTCTGTTGAGGTTTACTTTGTTACAAAGTATGTGGTCAATTTTAGAGAAGCTTCTGTGAGGTGTTTGGGTAAAATGTTATATAGATTTCTATTAAATTCATTTGAGTCATGACATATGTTAGTTTTCTTATTTCTCTGTTAACTTTCTGTCTATTTAACCTGACGATTGGGGACAGTGGGGTGTTGAAATCTCTGACTGTTAGGGTGTGGGGTTTGATGTGTAATTTAAGCTTTAATAATGTTTCTTTTACATACGTGGATGTTCTTGTATTTGGGCATAGATGTTTAGTATTGAGACTTCATCTTGATGGAGTTTTTCCTGTAATGATTATGAAGTGTCCTTCTTCATCTCTTCCTAATGATTTTAGTGTGAAATATGTTTTGTTATATATTAGAATAGGTATACCCACTTGTTTCTTAGGTCCATTTGATTAGAAAATCATTTCCCAACCCTTTACTCTGAGGTAATGTCTGTCTTTGAGGTTGAGGTGTGTTTTTTGTATACAGCAGAAGGATGGATACTGCTTTTGTATCCATAGCTTAGCCTGTGTCTTTTTATAGGTCGACTGAGTCCATTGAGATTAGGAGATATTAATGACCAGTGATTGTTAGTTCCTGTTATTTTTTGGTGGTAGTGTTTTATGTTTCCCTTCTTTTGAGTTTGCTGGTGGGAGGTCATCTATTGCCTGTATTTTTAAGGGTGAAGCTAACTTCCTAGGGCTGGAGTTTTCATTCTAGTCCTCTCTGTAAGGCTGGCTTTGAGGGCAGGTAATGTTTAAATCTGGTTTTTTGTTGAATATTTTGTTTTCTCCATCAATGGTGATTGAAAGCTTTGTTGGGTATAGTAGTCTGGGCTTGTATCCATGGTCTCTTAGTGTTTGCAACACATCCAGAACTTTCTGACTTTCATGGTTTCCATTGGGAAGTCAGGTGTAATTCTGATAGATCTGCCTTTATGTATTACTTGTTCTTTTTCCTGTGTACCTCTTAATATTCTTTCTTTATTCTGAATGTTTAGTGTTTTGATTATTATATGGTGAGGGGATCTTTTATTTCAGTTCAGTATATTTGGTGTTCTGTAAGCTTCTTGTACCTTCATAGAAATATGCTTCTTTAGGTTGGGAAGGTTTTCTTCTATGATTTTGTTGAGTACATTTTCTGTGCATTGGAGCTAGAGTTCTTCTTCTTCTATCCCTATTATTCTTGGTCTTTTAATGGTGTCCCAGCTTTCCTAGATGTTTTGTGTTAAGAATTTGTTGGATTTAACATTTTCTTTGACTGATGAACCTATTTTCTCTATAGTATCTTCAACACCTGAGATTCTCTCTTCCATCTCTTGTATTCTGTTGGGTATGCTTGCCCTGTAGCTCCCGTTCATTTACCCATATTTTGCATATGCAGAATTCTATCAGTTTGTGTTTTCTTTATTACCTTTATTTCAACTTTCAACTCTTGAACTATTTGAACTGTTTCCTTCACCTGTTTGATTGCCTTTTCTGGTTTCCTTTGATTTCTTTCATAGATTTATTGACTTCTTCCATTTTTTTGCTTGTCTTTACCTCCATTTCTTTAAGGTAATTTTTCATTTCCTCATTAAAGGTCTCCATTATCCTCATAAAGTTACATTAAAATCATTTTCTTCTGCTTCTTCTCGGTTAGACTGATCACATCTTCCTGTTGTATGACCATTGGGTTCTGGTATTACCATGTTACTTTTTAGGTTGTTGAATGAATTCTTGCATTGGTACCTACCCATTTCCTCCTCCAATTGGTTCCAGCAATGTCTTTGCCTCTTGGTCCAATCCTTGCAGTAGTTGTCTATGTCTTTGGGAGCTTTATTTGGTTTTTCTATACTGTCATCATCTGTGTCTCAGGGAGCCACTGAGGTCTCTTGGCATGCTCTCTTGGTCCAATCTCTTGGTCTGCTCTCTTGGTGCACTGTGTGCAGTCACAGTCTGTTCCTCTGAGGTCATGGGTGATATGAGGATTTGAGGACAGAGTGGGCCTTGTAATTTACAGGGTCTGATGGATGGGGTGGGGGTATTGGAACAGTGTACTTGCAGGAATCTTGCCTACTGGCTGGCTAGAGAAGCTGAGGCAGGTGGGAGAGGAACCTAGGTTTTTTTCTCCATTACCTAGAGGCTAGGGAGTGAAGTGTCCGGCTGGGTGTGTGATCACTCACCTCTTGGTCAACTGTGTGCAGTCACAGCTTGTGCTTCAGAGTTCCTGTGTGATTACAGCATCGTTGTTGTTCTTGATGGTGGTGGTGGTGGTGGTGGTGTGTGTGTGTGTGTGTGTGTGTGTGTGTGTTTGCACATACTAATGAGTCCACTTAGTGTCATTGTTATGTGTGTATCTTTAGTATTGACCACTTCAGATTGGAGAACTTATCAGGGCACTGCTCCACAGAGAAAACTAGTTCTCCCTCTTCATCTAGTGCTGAGGTCTCGTGAGTCTTCCCCATCCACCTTTGCAAGTCCACTGTTGGTGTCACTATGTTGTTCTTTTTAAGGCAACATTTTGCTGAAAGTCCTAGGCACAGCTTGGCCTAGTGTCTAGAAGACACTAATTTGCAGCAGGCATCCTGGTTCTTTGCCCCTTCTTCTATAATGTTTCATGAGCCTCATTTGTAGAGATTACATTGTATATGTATCCTTTGGGGCTGGGCACCCCATAGTAACTTATTCTCTAGCTTTTCCCACTTGTGGGTCTCTGTAACACTCTCCCCATCTGTTGCATAACTATGCTTTTGTGATGAGAGGTGAAAGCCACACTTAACTATGGGTCTAACCATATGTGTACAGAATACAGTAGAACTTATATCTGTTTAGGGAAATAGTAGTAGGCTCTCTTCTAGCTTTACAGCACCAGACATGGGTTCCCTTCTATGGAGAAGGCCTTAAATCCAATTGAACACTTGCTGATTACTATGAAGATAAAAGTGCCATTATTGCACCACTGTGAATGTCTTGCCAGGCTGCCATTGCTGTGATTCCTAATTTTACAGTTGGATGGGACTTTTAATCACTTCTTTCTTAAAATGAGGTGACAGACCATGTTCTCACCTTAACATGGGAAGGAGGGTGATGGAGTATAATAAGTGCTTTCCTTCCTTCCTTCCTTCTTTCTTTCTTTCTTTCTTTCTTTCTTTCTTTCTTTCATTCTTCCTCTCTTCTGCCCTCCATACTCATTCCCTTCTTCCTTCATTATTTTCTTATTTTGTTTCTTCAGGAAAAAGATTATAAAAGATATGATTACCTGGAGACCTAGTGTTCAAAGACATTAGCCACAATAAACTGTTGAAAAGGTTTGATCATGTCACAATATAATATTTTATGCAGTATATACTCAAAATTTGAATTATCAACAACACTATAAAGCTGTTAATGAAACTGGACTATCACACAGAATATGTTATAAAGTGTACCCAGCTTTGGCAGAGACAGCTACCACCCAGAAGTAGTTGATTTTCTTCCTTCTTTCCTTTCTTCCTTCCTATGTAGCTTTCTTTCTTTCTTCCTTTTTTGTTTCCTCCTCTGATGTGGGAGTCCCCTCTGTGTGCTATAATTGCCATTAATGAATAAAGAAACTGCCTTGGCCTGTTGATAGCTCAGAACTTAGGTAGGTGGGGAGGACTGGACTGAATGCTGGGAGAAAGGGTGGAGTCAGAGACACCATGATCTGCCACGGGAGATAGATGTGCTGAAACTTTGCTGGTAGGCCACGACCTCATGGTGATACACAATTAATAAAAATAGGTTAAATTAAGATGTAAGAATTAGTCAATGAGACACTAGAGCTAAGGGGCCAAGCAGTGATTTAATGAATACGGTTTCTGTGTGATTATTTCAGTTCTGGGCAGCTGGGTCGAACAAGTGGTTCCTCCAACACTCCTCTCTCCCTCCCTTTCTTTTGTCCCTTCCTTCTTCCCTTCCCCCTCTACTCCCTCTTCTCTCATTTTATACTTTGAGATAGATTTTCATGTAGTCTAGGTTGGCCTTGAACTCTGCATGCAACTGAGACCATGGCCTTGAATCCTAATCCTCCTGTCTTTGCCTCTCAAGTGCTAGGGTTATGTTTGTACACTACTATGTCCAGTTTATGATTTGTTTGTTAGTAAATAATTTTGTAATATAACACTAGGTGTAATATAGATGTTCAAGATATATTCAGTGCACAAATGTGACTCCAAGATAGCATTTAGTGGCTTTGCATTATAGGACAAAAACCTGGGCATAGTGGTACACACTGCAATCTCAGTACTTGGAAGACTAGGGCAAGATTATAGCACTTTTCCCTGGCTATCCTAGACTTAATAGCAATATCTTATATAAGATAGAACTGAATGAAGTAAAACCCAAAACTTGGTCATGCTTAAAAAATTAAACAAAGTCATATTACTTCTGTAGCAAGTCTTAACCTGTCCCTCCAGCCAGCTCCCAAATAATGACATGGAGACTTCCTTGGTCCATTTGATTGGAAAACTTTTTCCTATCTCTTTGCTCTGAGGTAGTGTCTGTCTTTAAGGTTGAGGTGTATTTCTTGTAAAAAGCAGAATGTTGGATCCTGTTTTCGTATCCATTCTCTTAACCTGTGCCTTTTTATAGYTGAATTGAGTCCATTGATATTAAGTGATATTAATGACCAGTGGTTGTTAACTCCGGTTTTTGGGTTTTTATTGGTGGTAGTGTTTGTGTGTTTCCCTTTTTTAAGTTGTGCTGGTGGAGGGTTGTCTGATGCCTGTGTTATTATGGGTGTTGTTGGCTTCCTTGGTTTGTGGTTTTCCTTCCTTCTAGTATTTTCTATAAGGCTGAGTTTGTGCCTACATATTGTTTAAATCCGTTTTTGTCCTGGAATATCTTGTTTTCTCCATCCACAGCAAAAGAAAGCTTTGCTGGTTATAGTAGTCTGGGCTTGCATCCATGGTCTCTTAGTGTCTACAGCACATCTATCCAAGACCTTCTGGCTTTCA
>LOEQ01006019.1:64115-89561 GCA_001685075.1 Bramus lutescens
TCTTGATGAATTGTTCCTGTTATGAGTATAAAGTGTCCTTCTCCATCTCTTCTGATTGATATTAGTTTAAAATCAATTTTGTTAGATATTAGGATAGCCACAACTACTTGTTTCTTAGGTCTATTTGATTGGAAAACCTTTTCCCAACCCTTTACTCTGAGGTAGTGTATGTCTTTGAGGTTGAGGTGTGTTTCTTGTAAATGGAAGAATGCTCGATCTTCTTTTTGTATCCATTCTCTTAGCCTGTGTCTTTTTATAGGTGAATTGCGTCCACTGATATTAAGTGATATTAATGGCCAGTGGCTGTTAACTCCAGTTAATTTTTGGTAGTAGTGTTTGTGTGTTTCCCTTCTTTGGATAATGTTGGTGAGGGTGTTATCAGATGTCTGTGTTATTGTGGGTGTAGTCAGCTTTCCTTGGGTTGAGGTTTTCCTTCTAGTACTTTCTGTAAGGCTGGGTTTGTGGATACATATTGTTTAAATCACTTTTTGTCACTGAATATCTTGTTTTCTCCATCAGTGGTGATTGAAAGCTTTGCTGGGTATAGTAATCTGGGCTTGCATCCATGGTCTCTTAGTGTCTGCAGCACATCAATCCAGGACTTTCTGGCTTTCATGGTTTCCATTGAGAAGTCAGGTGTAATTCTGATAGGTTTCCCTTTATATGTTACTTGACCTTTTTCCTTTGCAGTTCTCAATATTCATTCTTTATTCTGTATGTTTTTGTTTTGATTATTATATGACAAGGAATGGTTTTTTTTATCCAGTCTATTTGGAGTTCTGTAAGCTTCTTGTACCTTCATAGCAATATCCTTCTTTAGGTTTGGAAAACTTTCTTCTATAATTTTGTTGAATATATTTTCTGTGCCTTTGAGCTGGAGTTCTTCTCCTTTTCTACCTCTATATTATTAGGTTTGGTCTTTTCATGGTGTCACAGATTTCCTGAATGTTTTGTGTTAAGATTTTGTTGGATTTAATGTTTTCTTTAACCAATGACTCTTTCCTCTATAGTATCTTCAGTGCCTGGGTTTCTTTCTTCTATCTCTTGTATTCTGTTGGTTATACTTGTCTCTGTAATTCCTGTTCGTTTACCAACATTTTCTATATCCAGAATTCCCTTGATTTGTGTTTTCTTTAGTACCTCTATTTCAGTCTTCAAGTCTTAAACTGTTTCCTTCACCTGTTTGGTTGCTTTTTCTTGGTTTTCTTTGGTGGATTTATTAATTACTTCCAGGTTTTTGTTTGTCTTCTCTTTAAGGGAGTTTTGTCTGAGTTTATTTAAGGGAGTTTTTCACTTCCTCTTTAAAGGTCTCCATCATTTTCGTAAAGTTATGTTTCAAGTCATTTTCTTCTACTTCTTCTGGGTTAGGATGATCAAATCTTTCTGTTGTGTGTCTTCTGGGTTCTGGTGTTACCATGTTGCTTTTTAGGATGTTGGAGGAATTCTTGTATTGGCACCTGCCCATCTCTTCCTTCAAATGAGGCCGGGAGTGTTTTGGCATCTTGGTCCAATCCTTGTTGTGGCTGTATCTTAGGTCCACTCAGTATTGGAGTAGGCTGTGTAGGAGGGTTCCATGGAGCTCACAGGGACAGGTGGTTTTGGGGCGGGGTGGGTTGAGGGCTAGCAGGAAAAGTCCCTGCTGGTGGCTGTTAGGTCCACTCTGTATTGGAGCAGGCTGTGTAGCAGGGTTCCACAGAGCTCATAGGCAACAGGCAGCTTGGGGGAGTGGTGGGTCGAGGGCTAGCCTGAAAACTTGAAGGAGATGTGGAGGGGCCCCTGGTTTTTCTCCCAGATGGAAAGACCTAGTGAGTGGGGCATCTGGCTGTCCAGCCACAGGGCCGCTGCTGATTTACCTCTTAGGTCCACTCAGTAATTGAGCAGGCTGTGTAGCAGAATTCCACATAGCTCGCAGGGAACAGGCGGGTTGCTGTGGAGTAGGTTGAGGGCTAGCGGGAAAACTCCCTGATGGTGGCTCTTAGGTCAGTATTGGAGCAGGCTGTGTAGCAGGGTTCCACAGAGCTCACATGGCCAGCTATATGATCTTATAACTTCATTAACCCAGGGCAAATATAGGGAGATTTGAGTGAAGACTGCAGGGGACTTTGCGTCTCCACATCCGTAAAATACGATACCATGGGCCATCCCAGCACACAGTGATGTCACCCAGAGTCTCCCTGTTGGTTAAAAAAAAAAACGGTGAGCAGAAATCACCTTTCCCCAACTACAGACCCCTCACCATAGCTAATCCCAGAGTGAGGTGAGGAGTTCTGGCTCCCTGTGAGCCATGAGTTAGGGATTGAATTTTTTCTTGTCTTGACTCAATACTTAGATTGTCTCACTTCACTCTCTTCTTTTCTGTTCTGGAAGCCTGTGTGAAGGTTGCAAGCAGGGCTTGGACATGAGAATGAAGCCTAGAGACTTGCAGTTCCCACAGTGCTACGAGCCTAAGAACACAGGTGCTAGTCACTGCAGTGGAGAACTGCTTGGCCCATTTCCTTCTCTGACACTGTTTCCTGATGTGGGGAGGAAAGTTGGCAGGTACTCACTTTGGATACTAGTCTTACGTTTCCTGGACTGCCCACACAGACCTGGACATCATCACTGTAATTCAGGTAAGATTTACAGGCCTCTATTCCTGTGATCACAGTTTAACTGACAAGGGCTCTGACACTCCAGTTCCTCCCCAGCCAGCTGCCAGGCACATATTTCCAGGTTTAAAAGAGTCATGTGAACTAGACAAGGGAGTTGTAGCCACAGCAAGGCTCAGCTTAGCTTTCCTCTGAAGCTGTGGGGAAAAGGAGAGAAGACATTGTTACCCAGAGAAAGATGCTGTCTTGGACATGGGTTTTTACCCGTTGGAGTGGTAAGGACATGGAATTCAGGGATGGGTTCTGAGAAAATGGTACACAAGAGGCAATTAGAAGGTCTGAGTCAGGAGGAGAGTAAAGAAGGGAGAATTTCAAAGGGGAAAAAATAATGGCACCTTCAGCAACATGATGTCATGGAGTTTGGTATTGAGGTGGTAATGTAGGTAAATGATTTGTTTTTCGACTTTTATCTTCTCCTGTGTAAATTCTGTTATGCTTACATCATGAGCCCCAAGAGTGACAGTAATTTCTCTGTTGAGAGAGAAAAGCAGTCAAAAGTGCTGTTCTCATGAGGACTCATTATGAGCCAAGGGACACCAGGCCTTCTCTATTCCAGGCCAGAGCCACTTGAGACTCCAATTATAAGTGAGATGATGTTCCCAGGACCACTGCCTTCCCAGAAGCAACAAGCTCAGAAAACCACAGCACTGAGAGCTGCACCCCCTTCCAGTATTTGGATTGAACCTGTGGCTTTGAATGTGATACAAGGGCTCTATTATTAAGTTACACCCCTGCTGTAGGAAGTCTTACAGCCTATGGTTACCTGCCCACTGGGGAGTGGCCTCTTATACTATATAAGCTGGAAAAAGAGAGCAGACGCATTTGCTACATCAGCTTTAAAAAATGGGAAAATTGGATGGGATAATAGATTAGTAGATTACTCACACTAATAATAATAGTGAGTAATAGAGTGAATACTTATGAGTTATTATTTATAGGCAATTACATTGTTATAAATTCTTGTATACTGATAAAAAGTTAAATTATATTGAATATTGTATGCATGCATGTTTCTACCTCTGCTTAAAACATTTTTACATGTTGATATATATTTATCATATTGCAATGTACAGTTCTACCTCTGATCAAGATACTTATACATTGTATATATTTTGAGGTCATTGTCCTCATTTATTGCACAGTTGTTTACTATATAATATTCTAATATGAAGTCTTAGTCTTTAAGTTATATAGGTATTAAGAATTATAGATCAATAGTCATCTACGTTTGTCATACTTAGACTAATCAGGTTCTTTAGATACATAGAGGTTATATTCTGCATAGATAGGCAATCTTCAACCACTTCAAAGAACTGTAGAATATGGCACTTAATTAACTTAGGGTTCTGTTGAAGTGAGACACAATTGCTCCTGGCAGCATCGATCTATTCCTGAGAAAATGTTGAGCATCAAAGACACTCCACTTGGAGCTTGCTTTCTTCTTGGCAAAACTGGCCTTTGGGCAAAGAAATGCCCATTCCTAAAGCACTGACAAGATACATGGTATCCAGAAATGAATAAGTAGGACTGTCAAATCTACAAGACGGGATAAGACAGTTTTTAAATTTTTCCTGCCTCTGGAAATGATCTGTCAGTTATTCTAGGCCTAAGCCAAAGTTGGTTGCTTCAATGTTGCAAATTAGACTTTGTGTGATTGCCCAGGAAGCCAGTTGTCTCTCTCATTTGTTGCACATTTTGGAAGTTGTTTGATTGCACTTCCTGCTTAATATTATTTTCCTTCTTGGATCTTCAATGAGGTTGAATACTAGATAGTTGTAGTTAGTTTCCTCTCATGACTTGGCCAAGTTATTTATTATACAAGACTTAAACTAGTTAGGATAGGATAATTTTTGAATATGTTTGTTCTTATTGTATATAATTTTGTATTAGGCTGAGAACACTCTGATTTAAACAAAAGGGGGAGGTGCTGTAGGATGCCTTACAGTCAGTGGTTAACTGCCCACTGGGGCATCACCTCTTATACTCTACACCCCAGTCCATGACTGAGAGCTCTGGTTACACAAGGACAGGAGGAAAGTAGCAGTTTGTCCTGAACTGGTGCCCTCCTCAAAGCTCTGTCTTCTGAAAATGGAGATGACAAAGTAAATTGTCTAATGAGTGGCTTTGTGTTCCCTTTGTCTTCCCATTATAAGTAGGAGTCTGTCTGGAGATAAACAGGACTGGGAACTTTCCTTGGGTCCCTGCCCCTTTGTGACTCTGGTTCATGCATTTCTTCACACAAAGAGAAGTCACTTACCTTCCTTTACAGTGTGCAACCATCATTACAAATTCTTCACTTATGAGAAACCCTCCCCAGCTGGGAGTGTAGCCTCTGTCGGTGAGGATCTCCAGATGGGCCATGTAAGGGCGGGAGTGTAGTTCTGACTCAACACCACCAATAATCTCTTCTGGAGCAAAGAACCCCTAGTACCTAGTCACAGACTTGCAGGACACCCCAACACAGTGCTGGCAGAAGAAATGGGACTACAGCTGAGTGACTGTTCCCCATACCAACCTACCTCCCATGGGTTCAGGACACTCCAGGCATCTTTTGATCTTTCCTCCATGTTGATCTTCCTCTGTAGGCCTCCCCCATCTACCATCATCCTACATTTCAGAACATAATTGTCATTCATGTTGCCGATGACAGTTCATTTAGACAATTTTCACTCCCTCCTCCTATCTTCCTCAATGCTAAAGAAAGGTCAAAAAAGAGCAGCCTACCAAAACAACAAGTTTTTTTGTGTTTTTATTTATTTTTAATTGTTTTTATTGAGTTATACATTTTATGTTTCCCTTCCTTCCTCTCCTCTCTCCTTCTACCTTCTCCACTGACCCCCACACTCCCAATTTACTCAGGAGATCTTGTCTTTTCCTCATTCCTATGTAGATCCTTATATGTCTCTCCTAGGGTACTCTTTGTTGTCTAGATTCCTTTAAGTTATATGTTGAGCACTGAAGTTAATAATGAAGTTGTGAGTTTTAGGCTGGTTTTTCTTTGTCTTATGTCAAAAAGCCACTTATGAGTGAGTACATATTTTGTCTTCCTGGCTCTGGGTTACCTCATTCAATATGGTTTTTTTCTAGATCCATCTGTTTGACTGCAAATTTCAAGTTGTCATTTTTTCTGCTATGTAGTACTCCATTGTGTAAATGTACCACATTTTCTTCATCCATTATTCACTTGAGAGGCACCTAGGCTATTTCCATGTTTGAGCTATTACAAACAAAGCTGCTATGAACATAGTATTTTGATGAGATTATGTTAAGGGGAGTTAATTTTTCATTCTCACTTGACTTAAGAGATATCCCCAGGATGGCACTTAAAAGGTCCTGTCCATCAGAGGCTAGGGAGAGAGATAAAACACACTAGCTGCACTTCCAAAAGCCAACAGGAGGAGTAGGGCCTGCATTTTTCCACTAGTGCAGTCTGTCACCAGCCTCTGGTGTGTTCCTGCTTGGTCCCTACTTTTATAGTTCCAAAGTCGGAGAAGGGGAGGGCTGAAAACCACGGAGCAGGCCTGGTCAAGCTTTATCTTCCTAATCAGAAATTTTCATGACTCTATTCTCTGCTGGTGTTGAATCTGTGACCAAATCCTGAGAGTCCTGGATGCCATGATGAGGTGCCTACTTCACCCTCCAAAGCTGATCCTCACAGACTGGACAGCAACACAAAGGCCGGGGGACCTGTTCAGGGATCAGCCAGGTTTATTGTCAGCTTTGAGGTCCATGCAACATGTGTGAAAAGACTCAACTCTGTCACTGTAGCAAAACACACTCATCTGTAACTGTATAGAACATATGGTGTGAGAGTGTCCATTTTATTTACAAAAACTGGTGGTAGGTAGACTGATTGAGCCTGATGGCCATCATTAGTGTAGACAATGGGGAGAGCATCATGGATTTATTCTAATAAGAAGCAGGTGATAGAATGTGGTTGAGAGAGAAGAAAGAATAGAAAGAGCACATTGGATACACAGCATACCAGGCATCCTTATATAAATAAAAACACTGTTCAGAGCACTTTATTTTCTTTGCCTATGTTCTTGAGTACTTAGACAGTGAACTAACCACTTTAAACTCTTATGATCTGTGGTTATAATGCTTGGTCACGCAAAGCCTTGTCTTGCCCTACTTACAGTAATGAGGAAATGGAAGCAGTCAACTTATGAGTAGACAATAAAGATGTACATATAAGAAAAATGAAATTTGTAGAAAAATGGACGTAATTTGGATTTTTTTCTGAGTGACCTAACCCAGGCCTCAAAGGACCAAAACTATGTTCTTTCTCATATGAGGAGCCTAGCTCTGTGGATGTTTGGTTTTGCATATCTAACATGGAGTAACTGTAGCAGCCAGGAAAACCTGAAATAATTAAGGGGGAGAGTTTACCTTAAAGGAGATCTTAAAGAAGGGGAATATTGAACATTTTAGGCTGGAAGAGAGGCAGGGGATGGGAGCTATAGGTTTGGGTTGGAAGGAAGAACTAACTAAGATAAAGAAAGTATAAAGAAACTATGTGGAAAACTAGATGTGTCCCCCAGTGCAATAGCAATTTCATTGTCTTGAAAGTACCTAACTGACCTCTGATCAGATTCAAGACCCATACCATGGGCTGCAGAAAACCCACGCCTGGTGTTGTAATCATGGCTAATACCTTACAGAGGATGCAGTGGGACCATATGGGGAGTGCCTTTCTGATGGTTAACTGAACTGCCACAGCAGAAAACTGACTTCCAAATTCCTATGCTTTCCCCCATAGATAAAGGGGGCTCCTGGCCTTAATCAGAGATGCCTCACCTTACCACGAATGGTGGTTGAATTTAGAGAATCATTGATGCCCAAGATGCACAAATAAGTGATTGTTGTGAGTCCACCCCTAGTTAAGGTGCTTATACCACTCCCACTAAGGCTAAGGAAGCATTATGGAAGAGGGCATGGGAAGTATGTAAGAGCTGGGAGGTAGGGCGACATGCTACGAAATACCTTTTGCTGGACTTGATACGATTATTGCCATCATCAGTTCACACCAACTGTAGTTACCAGGACTGGGCCCACATGAGACCAGCCATATCAACAGTCAGTCAAGGAAGAGGTAGAGGCTTACAGGGCCCTACTCTTCATCTCTGAACTACGGGCTATTGATAGATTCTGGGAGAGGAGCAAACCACTGTTCTTAGTGTATATCCACTGATGAGTCTACCAGGCTCCAATGAATTGTTCCAAATCCGCAGTGACACAGATGGTCATTGTTAATCTCTGGGGTCACAAAAGTAAACACATAGACATGAACATGAGAGAGAGATTTGTGAGGAGAGCCTAGGGTGGACAGGGACATTAGGGAGGTGAGACATTTAGAGAGTGTTCAATAAGCATAGAGTACATGTAAGAAATTGTTTTGAATCAAAAGATCTTTTTCCTTGCTCTCATCTCTGTCCTTCCTCCATCTTGACTATCCCATTCCCTCAAGTTCTCCTCCATCCTCCCCTTCAATCCTTCTCTTCCCATTACTTCCTCTCTTCTCTCCCCACCCCATGCTCCTAATTTTGATCTTGTCTATGTCCTCTTCCCAGGTGGATCTATGTATGTTTTTATTAGGGTTTATCTTGTTCCTTAGCTTCTCTAGGATCATGAAGCAAAGGTTCAATATCCTTTGCTTTACAGCTAGTATCCACTGATGAGTGAGTACAGACCATGTTCATCTTTCTGGGTCTGGGTTACTTCATTGAGAATGTTTTTTGTTTCTAGTTCCATTCATTTGCCATTATGGGGCTAGGAAGAAACCTGGCACCAGAGAAATTCCCAGGAATCCAAAAGATGACCCCAACTAAGACCCTAAGCAATAGAAAAGAGGGTACCCGAACTGGCCTTGCCCTGTAGTCAGACTGATGAATAACTTAAATATCACCATAGAACCTTATCCAGCAATGATGGAAACAAAGGCAGAGACCCACAGCAGAGCACTGGGCTGAGCACACAAGTCCAGTTGAAGAGTGGGAGGAGTGAGAATGTGAGCAGAGAAGCCAAGACCATGATGGGAACACCCAGTCTACCTGAGCTATTGGGAGCCAACACCAGCCTGACTGAAAAGGAACAAGCATAGGTCCAAACCAGTCCCTCTGAATGTGATTGACAGTTGTATGGCTGAGGCAGACTGAGGGGACACTGTCAGTGGCACCAGATTTATCCCTACTTCTTGTACTGGCTTTTTGGGAACCTATTCTCTTTGGATGGATACCTTGCTCAGCCTAGATATGGTAGGAAGAGACTTGGACCTTCCCTAAAACAATGTGCCTTACCCTCCCTGAGGAGTGGATGGGGGTGAGGTAGGAGTGGTAGGAGGAGAGAATGGGAGGAGTTGAGGCAGTGAGAACTGGGATTGGTATGCAAAATGAAAGAAGATAGCATGTTTCCTTTTTAAAGAAATAAAATAATTTAAAAATGAAATGTAAAGACAGACAACAAAAGAAATGGAGAATAAATGGTCTTTACTAACAAAAAAAAGAAAATGTCACATGATTCTACATGTAAGGTGGTTAAGGTACAAATTATTTCAGATTGCCTAGCATATTATAACTGCATGAACACCCAATTTAAGCACAGGTTGCAAAAATAAAAAGTCCTATGCTTTGCAGGCCTTAAAAAAAAGAAATATTTTTAAGTTATCAGGCTGCCATCTATGACTAGGAGCACAAGCTGAATGCCATATTCAGTGGATGTTCATGACTCAGCTCACATGAGGGCTCTGAGGAAAGATTATACCTTGAGGAGAAGCGCTGAGCTGACCTGATGCAGTGGAAGCTACTTTACAGGTCAAGGCACATAACATTTGATCATTTGCTAAAGTTCCTGATCCGGGTGCTGGAGCTGTCATGTGTCATCTCCTGAGTCACTCTGGGCAAGGTAAAGAGAGGTGAATGCAGTTCTGAGATAAGATGACAGCTGGGTAAAGAGGCGTTGGGGTGCTGGACCAGGAGACCTGGGAGGAGCCTCAGAGAACAGCAGACTTCCTAGGACCATAGATGTTCCTTAGAGGGGTGGGTAGAGTACTAGGGAAGGGCTTGTGAACTTTCCTTCCCTTTGTAGTTTGGTAAATTTGTAGAAGATTTTGGAAATGAAGAAGGCATCCTTCTCAGACTAAATCAGTACTCTTCAGGACTGAAGCACTGGCCCATATATGTGCTGTAAGAGTAGAGCTGGTGCACAGGTATGTGCAGGCTTGGTGAGAAGTATTTGAGACGAGGGGAGGGCGAAGAAGCTGGTGCACAAAAACGGTTAAGATATGAATTCACAGAAGAGAATGATGTCAGCACTTTTATGAAGACAGATTTTTTTTATTAAGATTCAAATAGCTGTACCCCAGGATGTTGGACACTAGCCCAGACACAGAGCTGTCTTCTAGGATTGTTGCAGGAGTTTCATTGTTTCCTGAATCCAAGGAATAAAGCTTGAGATTCTGGTGAATACCCGAGGAGGTTTCTTGGTACAAAATTGATAACTGACAATACCCTGGGCCACATTGTCACATACAAAAGGTCCCCCGGAATCTCCCTGTGGACATAAAAAGAAGTCCCTGTAAATATCCTTTTATCGCCTCCAGCCATGCTCATTTCTCCCCATTCTTCTCTGTTCCCACTGAGGCCTGGGTTTTCAGGTGGAAAGACTAAAGGCCACCATGGACCTCTGTCCTGAATGGGATGAAGGTTCATAGACTCTGTCACTCACTAACTGGACTGTCCCTGCCTAATGTGTCCTTTCTTATGTCTCTGTAGACTGTAGTTCTCTTATTTTCCCAAAGGAGAGATGATTAAGGGGAAATGTTAGATCCTTGTAGGCTGATCCCTACATAACCCTAGATTATCAGCAGTTGTACAGTGGGAGAAGACATGGCTGTGTGTATGCATTATAACTCTGTCCCTGGGCAAACATTTGAAGACAACCGTGTCCTTACCTTACCAGTAGCCTTCTTCTGATTGGGATTTCCCACACAGAGCTGGATGGAGTCGTTGTAGTACCTGGACATTACTTGGCATGTTCGGCTATTTTGAACTTCTAACTTCACTTCCTGAAGCGTGTCAGGTAGAGTACAATTGGCCAGTCGTCCCCAGCCTGCCACTGTGCACACCTGCCCAGGTTTCACCCAGTCCTGGCTCTTTGGAAGGGCAATGGTCTTCACAGCATTACTGAGTTGAGCTTTGTGTTTCAGCTGGTCAGAAAGATGAAGAATAGTTCATTTCCGGCATCTCAGAAAACTTAAACCACACATGGGGTTGCCTTTACCTTCCCCACCTGCAAAGACCCCAAAGACCCATTCTATTGCCTGGGACCATAGACCAGCCACCCAGAGAGAGGACTGGATGCATACCCTNGTCCCCAGCCTGCCACTGTGCACACCTGCCCAGGTTTCACCCAGTCCTGGCTCTTTGGAAGGGCAATGGTCTTCACAGCATTACTGAGTTGAGCTTTGTGTTTCAGCTGGTCAGAAAGATGAAGAATAGTTCATTTCCGGCATCTCAGAAAACTTAAACCACACATGGGGTTGCCTTTACCTTCCCCACCTGCAAAGACCCCAAAGACCCATTCTATTGCCTGGGACCATAGACCAGCCACCCAGAGAGAGGACTGGATGCATACCCTAGTAATCTCGGGTAGTGCACCAAAAATAATCAGCAAAATGGTACCTTCAGTAACATGATGTCATTGACTTCTGTATCAGGATCATAGTCCTTGTGAGGTATGGCTTTAACAACAGGGATGCGCTGAGTGTTATGCCGTTGCTTAATATTGTGGGCACCCAATGTTACATATATTTCACTTGAAAATAAAATGGATTAAGCACAACATAGGAACAATCAGTCAGTCTCTAAATTGAAGGTGGAGGGCTCAGTCTAAGCCAAAGCTTGACTGAGTCAAAGATCAAGAAAATAATGAGNGATCATAGTCCTTGTGAGGTATGGCTTTAACAACAGGGATGCGCTGAGTGTTATGCCGTTGCTTAATATTGTGGGCACCCAATGTTACATATATTTCACTTGAAAATAAAATGGATTAAGCACAACATAGGAACAATCAGTCAGTCTCTAAATTGAAGGTGGAGGGCTCAGTCTAAGCCAAAGCTTGACTGAGTCAAAGATCAAGAAAATAATGAGGAAAACTGTGTCCTAGGTCTTCAAGAAACTCCCCAGCCATTCACATCCTTCACTTACACCATCCCATATCCCAGAAGTAGTTTAGGTCAAATACAATAGTGAGGTTGATCTTCACCTTTAGTCTATGTTTAGGGACAAACTGTATCTGTTGTGATTTGGTCAGTTCCAGGCAACAAAGCCGGTTGCTTCTTCTTACCTTCCGTTACAGTGAGCTGCTGTCATTACAATGTCTTTTTCCACCAGGAAGCCACCACACTTCTTCTTTTGAAGTGATCCGCTTTCATAAATCTCTAAGAATGCCATGTAGGGATGGGAGTGGCGTTTGGCATCTGTACCCCAAAAGATTTTCCCTAGAAAAGAAAATTTGTTCTGAACCTGTGTGCTCATGGAAACTGCAACAAACCTGNAGTTTAGGTCAAATACAATAGTGAGGTTGATCTTCACCTTTAGTCTATGTTTAGGGACAAACTGTATCTGTTGTGATTTGGTCAGTTCCAGGCAACAAAGCCGGTTGCTTCTTCTTACCTTCCGTTACAGTGAGCTGCTGTCATTACAATGTCTTTTTCCACCAGGAAGCCACCACACTTCTTCTTTTGAAGTGATCCGCTTTCATAAATCTCTAAGAATGCCATGTAGGGATGGGAGTGGCGTTTGGCATCTGTACCCCAAAAGATTTTCCCTAGAAAAGAAAATTTGTTCTGAACCTGTGTGCTCATGGAAACTGCAACAAACCTGTTGGCTAGCATAAGGGACAATTCATGCCAGGTGAGCTGTCGACTTGACATGGATGGAGAAGAGAGCCTTTTGTAGCATCTGTCATACACCAATAAAGGGCCCCAGGCTTCTGTGTATGATCACGCAGTACTAAAGCATGATGCTACATTTCATTAGTTTTCAATTTCTTTTTGTAGTTATGATGGAGCCAAGACTTCTCCCTGAGTCAGGTTCAACCTCAAGTACTCATCAAGGAAGAATTCAGCACACAGTATCCAGAAGATCTAAACTACAACCAATAAACCAACTTCAGCTGCTCCTCTGTCTTGTGCTTCACCTGGAGTCCTCCTCAATTAAGTACTGGGCTTTGTTTAACATTAGCGTGATACACTAGTGGGGTAGAAAACTCTGGCTGCCTGTTCTCCATTCTGATTGAGGAGGCACAGTATCTACACCATTCAGAAAGAACAAGATTGTTCTAAAAACCATGAGAAAACCTCAAATTGCTGTGCCAGAAGCTCGATCCAGGTGGCAGTTTCAGGATAATGCGGCCACTCTTAGGTTTGGCCAACTAGAACTTTCAGGCGTCATTTTCAGCTGTGTCTTTCCAAGGGAGTGCCATGATATTTTTACAATTTCTCACTTTTATATGACTGAGATCTCACTCACCAGGTGCCATTACAAGTAGTTCACTGTGATTTCAGAACCTTCTTTAGCCAGTGCTGGAGCTGGACTCAGCAAAATTTGAGGTTAACGAAGTGAAAAGTAGACCTTAGACAGAGCCTGGCAGGAACACTGTGGAAGTGTTAGAGGTGACGCATGCCAGACTCTAGGGAAGGAAATGGTTGCTTACCTCCTTCAGTGCTGAATGGCAGGACAGCCACCAGGAGGAGCAGGAGCAGAAACATCTTCCTCAGAGATCTGACCAGTTCTCAATTGTCACCTGTTGTTGCCTCACAGCTTTTAAGCACGTTGTGTAGAAAGAGACCCAAGGATGGTGGCCATGAATTTCCTGTATGATATTTAAGATCCGAGTTCTTGCCCCATTTATGTGGTGAACATGCAGGAAGCACTTTGTCAGTCAGTTGCTGGTGTGCATGACCACATTCCCCACAGGAATGTTGGACTCTGAGGAGGAGGAAGAGCTTGCTGAGGCCTTCCACATCGAGCAGAGGGAGTCCCCTCTCATGTCAGTGATCAGAGAATTGCACTATGATGGCTTTGTCTCTTTAATTGGTGATCAGGAAATTATCTCCTTTAAAAATAAGTTCTCTTTATCCCGTAAAACTCTCTAGGAGGAGCTCATGTCTAACTGCTTTTGGAGGATCATGAGGAGTTCTTCTGTTCCACATTTGAAAGTCCTCTTTTAAAATAAAATCCTAAAGAAAAGCTGGAGCACCTGTGAAAATCTCATGAGCTTTGAACACTACTACTGTGAGGTGGGATAAAGTGCTAGTGTGATATTGGTGACGCTGTCAGGAAGAAATGACAGAAGAGGTAGCTTTATGGAAATGATTCCACAAGCAAATATTGAGGGTCCAATACAGTCTAAAAGGACACTGAAGTCCTCATCTTCTTGACATTTCAAATGTTGAAATCATTTCATCAACAAAGTAGCTAGCGGCCGGAAAGGAGAGATGAAGAGCAGAAACAGAGCTGTGCTGTTCCTGCTGAGTGTCTGCAATTGCTCTTGTTCCACACTGTCAGGCAGTCTGGTCCCCAAGGAAGAACATGATGTAGGCAAAGCTAGGGTGCTGCTCACTTCTCTGTTTCCATGAAGTAAATACGATCTCTCAGTCTGTCTCCCTGAAGAAGCAATTTCTCTATCTCTCTCTCTGTATCCCTGAGGATCTAGCTGCTTGTCTCTCCCTCTGTTTCTCTGTCTCTGTCTCTGTCTCTGTCTCTGTCTCTCTCTCTCAGAAACAGCTTCTCTCTGTCTCTATCTCCTCTGAAGAGTCAGCTCTAGTTCCTCTTGCAGCTTGCATATACTTTTGAATGAAAATTCGAGTGCATTTTTTTCTTAGAACACCAGAGTCCTCCTGACATTTGAGGTTGCTTTTCTAGGCAACCTTGTCATCTAGTATAGACACGAGGAGAGCTCTGATGTAGCTGTGTGTGCTCCTCATGCTGACTTTTCATCAGTCACAGCATAGCTGGAATCGTCAAACATATTCTCTTCATCTTCATCCTCTCCCTAAGGAATGTGAAAGGGATTATCGTTATATTGTTCCTCCATTAATTTACTTCAATCTTCTCCCCCTAATTTACAAATGATGAACACGTTTAGTGATGTTGGCAGAATTATTAAATATCTGTATAGTAAGGTACTATATATCTACTCAAAATCCATGAGTTTAGACACATAAAATATTAAAGGTGCTAGATTATAACGTTACTCTGCAGCAGCTGATTATCATTTAGATACCTCAGACCTGCTCTGTCACAATGCTCACTTCTGATTTCTTACATCTTGATAATGCTATCACATTTTCCTAGTAGCTCAACGACTTTTGAGTGATTGGGACAGGCCCTTGGGTTAGCGTTCTGCCTCACACTTGGCTCACATCCCCATTATCTCAGGGTTTCCTGGGACCAGGTCACATTGTCAAGCAGCCACACTGTGAATGTCCTAGTGACCCTGTGGCCTTTCTCAGAGGTGGCTGTGACTCTGACCAGGGGATGGAGAATATGTGCACAAGATTGAACACTCTCTGTGGAATAAAGTTTGTTTACTGCTGTGAGGACTTCACTGATGAATGTGGAGTTGTCTGATGACTTTGTGAGTTGAAAGAAGGGAAACAAATGGTGCCAACATTTGCATGGGATACTGCATGTATGTGAGTGNCTTGTCATCTAGTATAGACACGAGGAGAGCTCTGATGTAGCTGTGTGTGCTCCTCATGCTGACTTTTCATCAGTCACAGCATAGCTGGAATCGTCAAACATATTCTCTTCATCTTCATCCTCTCCCTAAGGAATGTGAAAGGGATTATCGTTATATTGTTCCTCCATTAATTTACTTCAATCTTCTCCCCCTAATTTACAAATGATGAACACGTTTAGTGATGTTGGCAGAATTATTAAATATCTGTATAGTAAGGTACTATATATCTACTCAAAATCCATGAGTTTAGACACATAAAATATTAAAGGTGCTAGATTATAACGTTACTCTGCAGCAGCTGATTATCATTTAGATACCTCAGACCTGCTCTGTCACAATGCTCACTTCTGATTTCTTACATCTTGATAATGCTATCACATTTTCCTAGTAGCTCAACGACTTTTGAGTGATTGGGACAGGCCCTTGGGTTAGCGTTCTGCCTCACACTTGGCTCACATCCCCATTATCTCAGGGTTTCCTGGGACCAGGTCACATTGTCAAGCAGCCACACTGTGAATGTCCTAGTGACCCTGTGGCCTTTCTCAGAGGTGGCTGTGACTCTGACCAGGGGATGGAGAATATGTGCACAAGATTGAACACTCTCTGTGGAATAAAGTTTGTTTACTGCTGTGAGGACTTCACTGATGAATGTGGAGTTGTCTGATGACTTTGTGAGTTGAAAGAAGGGAAACAAATGGTGCCAACATTTGCATGGGATACTGCATGTATGTGAGTGAGAGGTCCGGAAAGTAACGAGAAAGGCCAGGATCAAATCATCAAAATAATGATGAAAATTTCTCGTCTTTGATGAAAAAAAAATCACTGAGGTCCTGTAATGAGTACCATGGACTCCAAGTAGGAGGATTTCAGAAAAGGGTCTAGGCCATGCGAGCCCTTTCCACTTGTGTCTTTTCTCAGCCTTTCCCTTCCAGCCAAGCCCTCTCTTTAGATAGTGCCTCTGGGTCCCTGCCACCCACAACTTCTGTTACTGTGTTATGCTCACAGGTGAGCAAGGTAGACCTGGGCCCTTGCCTGTCTGTGATATCAGCTACACTCAGAATGTTCTTCCTGGGTCCAGATAGTTGAAAGCTCCAGGGAAAAGAAGCCTCATCAATACTTTATCTGAATAGGGGATGGTGACTCCCAACATCTTTAAGCAACATTTTATTCCATAGAGATTTGGTCTTCTTATATTCTCCCAGATTGTTTAAAGTCAAACAATTGCCATTGTTGCAAAGTGTAGAAAACACGTTTGATCATTTTAGCTGTTTTCATTAGTGAAGTGCAATGGCATTGTGTAGACCCACAACAGCCTTGCACAGCTATCAACAATGTTCTTCTTAGATGTTTTTCACCTTCTTGTATGGAAACAGTACAAATACCAGCATCCTGAGCATGATGCTACCTCATGCTTCATACATGGTTATTCCTTTATCTAATAGCCAGGCACCAAGCATTACTAGATAGTTCAGGACTATGTTGAGTCCCAGAACTTGGGGAATGTGTTAAAACCAGAGTGAGAGCCTGGGAGGGGACGAGGTGATGACAGAAAAGTCTACCTGAATTCTGATCTAGACCACTAGGATATGTCTTCCCAGAGGGAGTTTACGCTCACATTCTCTGAAGTATTTTAAGGCAGACTACGGGGTTACCACAATTTTTAATATTTTGGAAGAAAATTATGAGAAGCTAGTAGGGAATTTTTGTAAGTGGGACATGGATGTCAACAGAGTCATCTGAGAAAAGCCTGAAGTCTTGCACAGGCCTCTGTCCTTATTTCTAAAGAATAAACACCCCCAGTTAATGTGATACTATTGCCAGGCTTGGGTGTTTCTTTTGCGTCTAGTCTATAGAACCCACTTCTGCAAGAAAAAATGGTCCATGTAGTTGACATATTTTTACATTGCTTCCAGGAACGTCACTCAAAGTCTTGAGTATCTGCTGAGCTGCTCACTGTGTCTGAGGATTGTATCCTCCTTACTGGTTTAGTTTTCTTCCTGATGCTGAGCTGACTTAGATTGAGACTGTGATAGGAGGTCCCATCTTAAGGTGAATTCCCACAGGAGAGAATCCTGGGAAATGAATGGACTTCCAAGCACACGAAGATGGAGAACTGGAGAAGAAGAGTTTGCTGTGGGGAAGACAGAGTGGTTCTGAAAGGATGCTGACTCTGACCACTGTCCTACAGTAAGCACTGAGTTTGCCTACTGGGGCTTCCTCCTTGTAGTTCCAGAGACTGGACAGAAGAGGGCCAAAGAGTTAATGTGAAGTGATGCTGTTTAGTGCAAGGTGTGCTGTAAAGAACCTCATGGACACTGTTTGATTTGATGCTGAGAATCTTCTGGGGGAATTCTTTGGTCCAGAGATGAGAAATGGCATGTCCTAGATATTCATTCAATTAAAAAGTCACATCAACACAGGAATCTTGCAGAAACATGTTATCCAATACCACTATTTTTTGGGCTAACAGAAGTCTGTAGTCCCCAGGGAGGTAGGTTTCAAGTAAGTGGAAAGAAAGGAATAGGTCAATTGGTTTCAAGTCAGACATCCTCTCCAGATACATATTCAAGCAAAGGAAGCATCATGAAAAGTATTTAAATGGAGGAGCATCAGTTAAGAGTGTAGACCAGGAATCAACTGTATTCCAATTAACTTAATATGATGCATTGTGGTCACTTCCTTTCTGAGTCATCCATTTTCACGGAGGTGGGTGTATATTTGAACCTTTAAATATTTTTTCACTAGCCATGAATATTTTCATGAAATGAAAGGAAAGCCATAGCAAATATTTAATACTCAGTCCTCTCAGATTACATGGTGTAAGGTATTTGTCTTGATTCCCTTTTCCCCTTTAACCCTTACAGGCATCTCCACAATTTGAATGTTCTTAGGTGTGGTGGAGTGGACCCCAAGTGACAAATAACTGGTGTAGCAGGACAATCCTGTAGGTTCCATGTGATGGGAAGTACTGGACAGCTGGGAACTGAGGCCTGGGAATCAAATAGGCTGCTGCTGCTGCTGCTGCTACCTCATAGTTGAATCCTCAGTACCACATGCTCAAAGCCTTTTGGGTGAGGATATACCAGGGAACTGTCTGTAAAAAAAATGAATGTGAATCCATTTTTTCAAGTTTAATAATTTATTGATTGATGATCCTACATCTGGATCATACTTTCTACTCCTTCCTCTCCTTCTAGTCCCTCCCCCACCTCCTCTCTGCACCTATTCCCACTCTTCTGCTTCTATTCAGAAAAGATCAGGTCTCCCATGGATATCTATGAAACATGGTATATCAATTTGCAGTTAGACTAAGCATTTTGCCTTGCCTAAACGCTAGGCAAGGCAATGCGCTATAAGAAATAGGTTCCCAAAGTCAGCACAAGATTCAGAAACAGTCTCTGTTCCTGCTGTTAGGAGTCCCACAAGAGGACCAAGCTCCACAAATGTAACAAATATGCAGAGTATCTAGATCAGTCCCATGCAAGCTACCTGGTTGCCTGTTCAGTCTCTGTGAGCCCCTATGAGCCCAGGTTAGTTAACTGTGTGAGCCCTCCCTCCTCTGGTGTCCTTGATCTAGGCGACATAATAAATTCCTCTAGAAACCCCTTGAGCCAGGCCCATACAGTTCAAATCTTCCATGCTACTTCTAGTAATGCCCATTAAACACTGCTTTCCTAATGCAAAGTACCAAAGCCCAGACTCCTCCAAACAAAAGCATAGTCAAGTCTATGACAATGATACCCCACTCCTGGTACCAAATTCTGTCTTAGTGTTTCTACTGCTATGAAGAAACACCATGGCCCCAGAAACTTATATAAAGAAAAATAATTAATTTGGATAGCTTACAGTTAATGAGGTTTAGTCTGCTATCATCATGGCAGAAAACCTTGTGGTTTGCAGGCAGGCATGATGCTAGAGAAGGATCAAGATTTCTGCATCTTGATCCAAAGGCAACAAGAAATGAACTATCTGTCACGCTGAACATAGCTAGAGCAAAGGAGAACTCAAAGACGACCCTCAAAATGAAATGCTTCCTTTAGCAAGACCACTTCTCCTAATAATGCCACTCCCTATGAACTCATGGAGGCCAATTACACTCTACCAATCACAAATAGGGAAATATAGGTAGAAAATGAGGTGAATATTGAAGTGGGAAGTTATAGACTAGAAATGAGGCAGAGGATAGGAGCTGTAAGTTTGTCTGGAGAAAAGAGTTAACTGAGATAAAGGAAGTACAAAGAAACCATGTGGAAAACCAGGTGTGTCCACCTATCCAATAGCGGCTTCACTGTTTTGAGGATAGCCAACTGCTCCCTGATAAGATTCAAGACCCACACCATGGGCTACAGGGAACCCAGGTCTGGTGCTATAAGCTTAGCTAATAACCTAGAGGGGGCAGTGGGCTCATGCAGGGGTGCATTTCTGATGGTTCACTAAACCAACACAGCAACAATCTGCCTTCTAAATACCTATGCTTTCCCCATAGACAAAAGAAGACCCCAGCCTTAATCAGAGACTCTTCTCCTTACCATGAATAGTGATGAATGTCGAGAATCATGGCTACTTAACATGTACAAATATGTGGTGGTTGTGAGTCCATCTTTAGTTCAGTAACTTTTAACACTGCCTGCAAGACTCAGGAAACATTATGGAAGAGGGCACGGGAAATACATAAGACCTGGAAGACAGAGTGGTGGACTCCAAAATTCCTTTCGCTAGACTTGATGCAATTATTGCCATCATCAGTTAACACCAACTGTAGTTACCAGCTCTGTGCCCACATAAGACTCACCCTATCAACAATCAGTCAAGGAAGGGGGAGGGGTTTGCAGGGCCCCACTCTTTACCTGTGAACTATTGGCTATTCATAGATTCTGGGAGAGGTGGAAATCACTGTCTTTAGTGTATATCCACTACCAGGCTCCAACAGAGAGATCCAAATCCATAGTGACACAGTTGATCTTTGTTAATCTCAGAGGTCATAAAACTAAACACATAGGAATAAACATGAAAGAGAAATTTGTGAGAAGAGTTTAGGGTGTACAAGGATGTTAGGGAGGCAAGAGGTTTTTAGAATGTTCAATAAGCTGAGAATACATACATGTGAGAAATTGTTTTTAAAAAGTTATCAGGCTGCCATCTATGACTAGTTGTACAAGCTGAATGTAACAGTAGTTTCTCAGTGGATGCTCGTGACTCAGCTGACACCAGCGTTCTGGAGCATGATGCAAACACTCTCTCTCTCACACACACACACACATCCTCACACATATGAGAAGTGCTGAGCTCACCCTGTGGTAGTGGATGTGACAGGTCTAGGCACAATCATTTGATCCTATGCTAAAATTCCTGATGTTGGAGCTGTCATGTGTCATCTACTGAGTCACTTTGGAGAAGGTAAAAAGAGGAGGCTGCTGTTCTGAGATGAGATGACAGCTGGCCAGAGAGGTCTTGAGGTGCTGAATCTGGAGACATGGAAGGAGCCTTAGAGAACAGTGGACTTCCTAGAACCATAGAAATTCCTTAGAGGAAAGGATAGCGTATAAATGAAGGGCATTTGATTGACTATCACCCCCAATGTTGTAGTCTGTTAAATTTGAAGAAGAAATTGGAAAGAAAGAAGGCATCCTTCTTAGACAAAGTCAGTATTTGCCATGACTGACAGCGCTGGCCTATATATGTGAGAAGTACTTAAAGATAATGACCATGAGGTGAGGGGAGGGTGAAGAATATTGGTGCACAAAATGCTTAAGAGATCATTTGTGAAGACAGATTTCTTTATTAAGATTTGGATAGATACCCCAGGATGTGGGACACCAGCCCAGACACAGGGTTTATCTTCTAGGGTTGTTGAAGGAGTTTCATCACTTTCTGAATCCAAGGAATAAAGCTTGAGATTCGGGTGAATACCTCGGGAAGTTCCCCAGTACAATGGTGTTGGCTTACAATGCCCTGGACCACACTGTGACACACAAAGGGTCCCCCGGAATCTTTCTGTGAACAGAAAAATAGGAAGTCTTAGTAAATATCATTACCTCTTGCCAGACTCATTTTCTCCACAATCTTCTCCATTCTCACTAATGCCTGGTATATCATATAGAAAGGTAAAGTGCCATCCATTGATTGACCTCTGTCCTGAATGGGATGGAGGTCAATGAACTCTGTCCCTCACTAACTGGAGTGCCCCTGCCTTGTGTGTCCTTTCTTCAGCTTCACTAGGACTCTAACGCTCCTATTTTCCCAGATTGAAAGGACACAGATTGGCTGATGGAAAATGGTAGATCCTTGTAGGTTGATCCCTGCATAAACTCTAGAAGAGCAGAACTTGTACAGTGGGAGAAAACATGGCTGTGTGTCTGCATTATAGCATTGCTCCTGTGCAAACAATTGAAGATGGCCATGTCCTTACCTCAGCTGTAGCTTTCTTCTCCTTGGGATTTCCCACACAGAGCTGGATGGAGTCGTTGTAGTTTTTGTACTTTTCTTGACACTTCTGACTTTTTTGAACTTCTAACTTTACTTCCTGAAGCGTGTTAGGTAGAGTACAATTGGCCAGTGGTCCCCAGCCTGCCACTGTGCACACCTGCCCAGGTTTCACCCAGTCCTGGCTCTTTGGAAGGGCAATGGTCTTCACAGCATTACTGAGTTGAGCTTTGTGTTTCAGCTGGTCAGAAAGATGAAGAATAGTTCATTTCCGGCATCTCAGAAAACTTAAACCACACATGGGGTTGCCTTTACCTTCCCCACCTGCAAAGACCCCAAAGACCCATTCTATTGCCTGGGACCATAGACCAGCCACCCAGAGAGAGGACTGGATGCATACCCTTGTAATCTCGGGTAGTGCACCAAAAATAATCAGTAAAATGGTACCTTCAGGAGCATGATGTCATTGACTTCTATATCATGATCATAGTCCTTGTGAGGTATGGCTTTAACAACAGGGATGCGCTGAGTGTTATGCCGTTGCTTAATATTGTGGGCACCCAATGTTACATATATTTCACTTGAAAATAAAATGGATTAAGCACAACATAGGAACAATCAGTCAGTCTCTAAATTGAAGGTGGAGGGCTCAGTCTAAGCCAAAGCTTGACTGAGTCAAAGATCAAGAAAATAATGAGNGATCATAGTCCTTGTGAGGTATGGCTTTAACAACAGGGATGCGCTGAGTGTTATGCCGTTGCTTAATATTGTGGGCACCCAATGTTACATATATTTCACTTGAAAATAAAATGGATTAAGCACAACATAGGAACAATCAGTCAGTCTCTAAATTGAAGGTGGAGGGCTCAGTCTAAGCCAAAGCTTGACTGAGTCAAAGATCAAGAAAATAATGAGCAAAACTGTGTCCTAGGTCTTCAAGAAACTCCCCAGCCATTCACATCCTTCACCTACACCATCTATCCCATATCCCACAAGCAGTTTAGGTCAAATACAATAGTGAGGTTGATCTTCACCTTTAGTCTATGTTTAGGGACAAACTGTATCTGTTGTGATTTGGTCAGTTCCAGGCAACAAAGCCGGTTGCTTCTTCTTACCTTCCGTTACAGTGAGCTGCTGTCATTACAATGTCTTTTTCCACCAGGAAGCCACCACACTTCTTCTTTTGAAGTGATCCGCTTTCATAAATCTCTAAGAATGCCATGTAGGGATGGGAGTGGCGTTTGGCATCTGTACCCCAAAAGATTTTCCCTAGAAAAGAAAATTTGTTCTGAACCTGTGTGCTCATGGAAACTGCAACAAACCTGNAGTTTAGGTCAAATACAATAGTGAGGTTGATCTTCACCTTTAGTCTATGTTTAGGGACAAACTGTATCTGTTGTGATTTGGTCAGTTCCAGGCAACAAAGCCGGTTGCTTCTTCTTACCTTCCGTTACAGTGAGCTGCTGTCATTACAATGTCTTTTTCCACCAGGAAGCCACCACACTTCTTCTTTTGAAGTGATCCGCTTTCATAAATCTCTAAGAATGCCATGTAGGGATGGGAGTGGCGTTTGGCATCTGTACCCCAAAAGATTTTCCCTAGAAAAGAAAATTTGTTCTGAACCTGTGTGCTCATGGAAACTGCAACAAACCTGGTGGTTAGCATAAGGGACATTATATGCCAGAAAAGTTGTAAATTTGGCATCAATGGAGACGTGTAGCATCTGTCACGTACCTAGAATGGGTACCTGGATTCTGTGAGCAGTCATGCAGGGCTTGCAATACGATGTCACTTTTACCCTAGTTTGCAATTTCCTCTTGTAGCAATGATGGAGCCAAGACTTTTCTTAGAATCAAATTCAACCTCAAGTACCCATTAAGGAGGAATCCAACATACACTCTCCAGAAGATCTAGAACACATCCAGCCAACTACAGTTGCTCCTCTGTCTCATGCTACACCAGGTTTCCTGCTCAGTGAAGTACTGGGCTTTGTCTTAGGTTGGCATGATGCACAACTTGGGTAGAAATCTCTGCTTGCAATTTCTCCATTCTGATTCATCTTGCATAGTACATCACTCAGAAACAACAAGATTGGTGCATAAACCATGAAACCCCCTCAAATGCGCTATGCCAGAAGCTGGAAGGAGAGTTCTTAATGTAGTCTGAACCTCAGCATGAGTTTGTCTTCCTAGGGCACTGAAATAGCCTTCAGCCCTTGGAAGGAAGAACACAGAGGAGTAGGGATTATAGCGAGATGGGGAGAAGGGTGGGAGGATCCCACATCAGCCTGTTTCCTTCAAGCTGCAGAGCACAGATAAAACCATACTTTACTGTCTCTGTTAGATTGTGGGGAACTGTCATTGCAGACCTGCATGGTTTAGAAGAACAGAGACAAGGGAAAGGTGAAGCCTGGAACCTGAAATTGATAAATTCTTCTAGTGTCAATCCAGATGGCAGTCCTGGGATAAAGCTGCTCACTCTAAGGTTAGGGCCAACTGGAACTTCCAAGACTCACTTTTA
Source organism: Bramus lutescens (assembly GCA_001685075.1). Taxonomy (NCBI): domain Eukaryota; kingdom Metazoa; phylum Chordata; class Mammalia; order Rodentia; family Cricetidae; genus Bramus; species Bramus lutescens. The sequence continues at coordinate 88,454 of LOEQ01006019.1, forward strand.
ACTGTATCTTTCCGATAGAGTCCTATGATATTTTTACAATTTCTCAATTTTATATGACTGAGATCTCCTTTACCTGGAGCCATTACAGGTAGTTCACTGTAATTTCAGAGCCCTCTGTATCCAGTGCTGGAGCTGGGCTCAGCAAGCTTCCCAGATTTCCCAGATGAGCTGAGCGAGGAGACAGAGCCTGACTGGCACACTAGGGAAGAGTCAGTGGTGACATATACCAGACTCTAGGGAAAGAAATGGTTGCTTACCTCCTTCAGTGCTGACTGATAGGACAGCCACCAGGAGGAGCAGGAGCAGAAACATCTTCCTCAGAGGTCTGACCAGTTCTCAATTGTCACCTGTAGTTGCCTCACACATTTTTAAACCTTTTGTGTGGAAACAGAGTCATGGATGGTGGCCATGAATTTCCTGTGTGATATTTGAGATCTGAGTTATGGCCCCATCTGTGTGGTGAACGAGCAGGAAGCACTTTGTCAGTCAATTACTGGTGTGCATGACCACATTCTCCACAGGAATGTTGGACTCTGAGGAGGAAGAAGAGCCTGTTGAGGCCTTCCACATTGAGCAGAGGGAGTCCCCTTCTCATGTCAGTGATCAGGAGCCTGTAATGGCTCCTGGTAAAGGAGATCTCAGTCATATAAAATTGAGAAATTGTAAAAATATCATAGGACTCTATTGGAAAGATACAGTTAAAAGTGAGTGCCTTAAATGTGATTAGGTAATTGTCTCCTTTAAAAATAACATCTCTACAACCCATAGGACATTTTATGAGAAGCTTATTTTACCATTTTTTCAAGAGCATGAGGACTTCTGTTCCGGATTTGAAAGTGTGACTCTAAGATAATACCCTAGGAAAAAGCTGGAGCACCTATTAACTCCTCAAGGGCTCCTGTGGGCTGGGATAAGAGTAAAGCTTGGATAAAGTGCTAGTGTGATGTTGGTGACACTGTCAGGACAGAAGAAAATGGCAGAAGAGGGGAGCTTTGTGGAAATGATTCAACAGGTAAACATTCAGGATCCCGGGCATTCTATAAAAACACTGATGTTCTCATCTGTGTATGTGTTACTTTCATTGGTTAATAAAGAAACTGCCTTGGCC
>LOEQ01006019.1:90395-102589 GCA_001685075.1 Bramus lutescens
CTCTCTCTCTCTCTCTCTCTCTCTCTCTCTCTCTCTCTCTCTCTCTCAGAAACAGCTTCTCTCTGTCTATCTCCTCGGAGGAATCAGCTCTAGTTCCTCTTGCAGCTTGCATATACTTTTGAATGTAAAATTCAAGTGCATTTCTTCTTAGAACACCAGAGTCCTCCTGACATTTGAGGTTGCTTTTCTAGGCAATCTTGTCATCTAGTATAGACACGAGGAGAGCTCTGATGTAGCTGTGTGTGCTCCTCATGCTGACTTTTCATCAGTCACAGCATAGCTGGAATCGTCAAACATATTCTCTTCATCTTCATCCTCTCCCTAAGGAATGTGAAAGGGATTATCGTTATATTGTTCCTCCATTAATTTACTTCAATCTTCTCCCCCTAATTTACAAATGATGAACACGTTTAGTGATGTTGGCAGAATTATTAAATATCTGTATAGTAAGGTACTATATATCTACTCAAAATCCATGAGTTTAGACACATAAAATATTAAAGGTGCTAGATTATAACGTTACTCTGCAGCAGCTGATTATCATTTAGATACCTCAGACCTGCTCTGTCACAATGCTCACTTCTGATTTCTTACATCTTGATAATGCTATCACATTTTCCTAGTAGCTCAACGACTTTTGAGTGATTGGGACAGGCCCTTGGGTTAGCGTTCTGCCTCACACTTGGCTCACATCCCCATTATCTCAGGGTTTCCTGGGACCAGGTCACATTGTCAAGCAGCCACACTGTGAATGTCCTAGTGACCCTGTGGCCTTTCTCAGAGGTGGCTGTGACTCTGACCAGGGGATGGAGAATATGTGCACAAGATTGAACACTCTCTGTGGAATAAAGTTTGTTTACTGCTGTGAGGACTTCACTGATGAATGTGGAGTTGTCTGATGACTTTGTGAGTTGAAAGAAGGGAAACAAATGGTGCCAACATTTGCATGGGATACTGCATGTATGTGAGTGNCTTGTCATCTAGTATAGACACGAGGAGAGCTCTGATGTAGCTGTGTGTGCTCCTCATGCTGACTTTTCATCAGTCACAGCATAGCTGGAATCGTCAAACATATTCTCTTCATCTTCATCCTCTCCCTAAGGAATGTGAAAGGGATTATCGTTATATTGTTCCTCCATTAATTTACTTCAATCTTCTCCCCCTAATTTACAAATGATGAACACGTTTAGTGATGTTGGCAGAATTATTAAATATCTGTATAGTAAGGTACTATATATCTACTCAAAATCCATGAGTTTAGACACATAAAATATTAAAGGTGCTAGATTATAACGTTACTCTGCAGCAGCTGATTATCATTTAGATACCTCAGACCTGCTCTGTCACAATGCTCACTTCTGATTTCTTACATCTTGATAATGCTATCACATTTTCCTAGTAGCTCAACGACTTTTGAGTGATTGGGACAGGCCCTTGGGTTAGCGTTCTGCCTCACACTTGGCTCACATCCCCATTATCTCAGGGTTTCCTGGGACCAGGTCACATTGTCAAGCAGCCACACTGTGAATGTCCTAGTGACCCTGTGGCCTTTCTCAGAGGTGGCTGTGACTCTGACCAGGGGATGGAGAATATGTGCACAAGATTGAACACTCTCTGTGGAATAAAGTTTGTTTACTGCTGTGAGGACTTCACTGATGAATGTGGAGTTGTCTGATGACTTTGTGAGTTGAAAGAAGGGAAACAAATGGTGCCAACATTTGCATGGGATACTGCATGTATGTGAGTGCGAGGTCTGGAAAGTAACGAGAAAGGCCAGGATCAAATCCTCCATCTAATAACCAGACACTATTAGATAGGTCAGGACTATATGTTGAGGCCTAGAAAATGGGGAAGTGTATAAACTAGACTGAGAGCTGGGGAGGAGGGGAGATGATGACACAAAGCCCATCTGAACTCCTCCTTCTGATTTGGACCACTAGGATGAATCTTCCAGGAGGGAGTTTGCTCTCATGTTTTTTTTTTTTAAGGCAGACTTCAGGGTGTAGATAATCACAACTTTGGATGTTTTGGAAGAGACTCATGCGAATCACTTTTTTGTAGTTGGAAATAAGTGGCATCAGACTCAGCTGAGAAAAGCCTGAAGTCTTGCCCAGGCCTTTGTTCCTGTTTCTGAGGAATAAACATCCCCAGTTAAGATGATGCTCTTGTCCCGCTTGAGTGCTTCTTCTATGTCTTTTCAATAGAAACCACTACTTCAAGTAAAGTTGAGGTCATTGCTGCGTTGCTTCCAGGAACCACACGCAAAGACTTTAATGTCTGCTGAGATGTTCACTGTGTCTCAGGATTGGCTCCTTCCTCACTGGTTCCTTGAGTCTGTGATAAGAGGTCCCATCTTAAGGTGAGTTCCCACAGGAGAGGAGACTGGGAAATGAATGGACTTCCAAGCACACGAAGATGGCAGATGGAGAACCGGAGAGGAAGAGTTTGTTGTGGGGAAGACAGAGTGGTTCTGTAAGTATTCTGGCTCTGACTGCTGTCCTACAGTAAGCCTGAGTTTGCCTACTGGGGCTTCCTCCTTGTAGTTCCAGAGACGGGACAGAAGGGGGCCAAGGAGTCTATGTGAATGATGCTCTTTAGAGCAAGGTGTGCTGTAAAGAACCTCATGGTCTTGTCCTTATTGTCTTGCCATGTAGATTAGATCTGCAGAGTAAATTGTAGCTTGGGGACCTTGGGGGAGGGTTGAAGGGGGCGGGGAGAGGGAGGATGGGGAGCAGAGAAAATGTAGAGTTCAATAAAAATCAATTAAAAAAAGAACCTCATGGTCCCTGTTTAATGCTGAGAATCTTTTGGGGGAATTCTTCAGTCCATAGGTAACAAATGACGCACCTAGATATTCATTCAATTACACCAACACAAGAATCCTGTAGAAATAGTTTATGCAACACTTCTATTTTACTGGGCTGTATGGATGGTCACAATTCCCAATGAGGTAGTGTTCAAGTCTGTGGAAAGAGAAGGAATAGGTTAGTTGGTTTCACATGAGACATCCTCCCCAGATGCATATTAGAGAAGAGGAAGAATCATGAAAATACTTAATAGGAGGTGCATCTGCTAAGAGTACAGACCAGGAACCTAGTGTGTTCCAGAATTAACTTAACAAGATGCTGTGTGGTCACTTCCTTTCTCAGTCCTCCATTTTCATGGAGGTCAGTTCTATATATTGGTTCCTTTTAACATTTTTCTTTTGTTAGCCATGAATATTTTCATTAAATAAAATAGGAGCCATAGCAAACATTTACTACTCATGGTCCACTCTGATTAAATGCTATGGGTATACTGATTCCTTAGTTCCCCTCCACCCTTTGTAGGCAGCTCCACAATTTGAATGCCCTTGAATGTGATGGAATATGAGTGACGAATAACTGGTCTAGCAGGACCATCCTGTGGGTTCCATGTGATGGAAAGTACTGGAGAGCTGGGAATCATGCAGTCTGCTGGTGCTGCTCCTAGTAGAATTCTCAGTACCACACACTCTGCTGTGGGAACTCCTTCAGCCAATAGCCTTTAAGATACTGGCCCATTTTGGGCATAGTCTCATGTACTAAAATACAGATTTAAACCATGAGCAGGCTTCTTGGCTGCTTGATTCAGTTCCAGGTCCCAGCGCACGCTGAGGGCTGCAGATCGCTACTCTTTCTGTGAGTTTATCCCCAAATAAGTAAACCTTTGTTGTACTCTATTATGGACTATTTTGGAACTCTTTTATATGCCAAAAATTTCAGAATATGTCTCTAAGAAAATCAAACAGTTTTTTTCTTAATATAATATGAAGCATGTTACAGGTATACCAAACAATCCTACAGGTCAAGCGGTTATAGAAAGATCAAATAAAACTACAAAGGATGTGTTAAACAAACAGAAAGGGATGAAAAATACCCCCATAGATTGCATAATGCTTTATTAACCTTGAATTTCTTTAATGCCAATGAGGAAAGAACAAAGGCAGCAGAGAGACATTGGATAATAGAAAAAACTTCTGAATTTAATCAGCTGGTGTATTTCAAGGATGTGTTGACCTCAGAATGGAAAGCAGGAAATGTGTTACATTAGGGAAGGGGTTTTGCTCTTGTTTCCACAGGAGAAGAAAAGCTATGGATGCCATCAAAATCGAGAAAGATTCTGTTTGAAAAGGAGAAGCCTCTTGAGAAGGATAAAGACAGGTCATCCACAGAGGTGATAATCCTACAAGTTGTAAGAGTCGGGGCAGGGTTCTGTTCTTGTCTTTGCAGGAAAATATTCATCTTCCCAAAAAGTCAGGAGATGTTGGGCATCTAGATGCTTAATGAAGAAAAGATCGCTATCGAGAAAGAATCACCAAGCAAAGAGAAATCTGACTTATGATACCAATATCCTCTTCAGAGTAAGATCTTATCGACATACATATAGTAATAGTCTTCATTTATTAAAAATCAAAGCTGGCTTTGGGGTTGGACAACTCTAAATCCTTCTCTCATCCAAGCATATTTTAAAAGAAAAATTCAGAGTTTCTGTCTCATATCAGGAGCCACCTGGTATTTGACAGAAGAAAGATAAAATTTAGGAACAAGTATTATCAAAACTCTGCTTTGAAAAATAATTACTTCTCCTCATACCTATTATTGTCTCTAAGGTACCCTTCATTGAACATATGTCTATTAGAATAATGGTTAAATTTTCCACAATTATCAATAAATTTTCCTGCAGTGATGTTTGAGGTTTTCAGAAAGAAGATGGGGACCCACAACGATTCCACCTGGTTGATATGATGTCATTATGCTGGTAGCACTACTTTAAGATAGGTTTCAGGTTACAAATGATTCAAGAAAATTCCAACTTGGCTAGCTGAGATGGTGCACTCTTTTCAACGTTCTGGCAAGAACCTCATTCAAATAAGAACTTCAGAAAAACCCTACCAACTACTCAGAGACTATCTGCAATTGTACCAGACAGTAATCTTGAAACTTAACCATCATTTTAGTTTTTACAGGGTCCCCTAGTAATAACATTGCCACCATAATAGCTGGAAGTAACTCTAGAAAATGACATCCCCTCTCCCAACAAAGTTTGTCCTCAGGATTAGGGACATTACTAGGGGTGAGTTATAACTGGTACAGGGTTTGGGGTGGAAATGAAGCAGGCTCAGGGATCTCTCTTGAAAAAATGGGGGGGTAGACAGGATGGGATAATAGGTAGACTAGTGTGAACTTACACTAATAATAATAATGAGTAATAGTGAGATTACTTGTTGGATATTATTTATAAGCAATTTATATTGGTATATATTCTTGTATATTGATACAAATTCAAATTATATTTGTTATATTGAATATGCCACTATTTCTGTTTACAGCATTTGTGTACCTATGAAAAGTATTTTTTTTCAAATTGTATGCATGTGTGTTTCTACCTCTGGTTAAGATATTTTATATATTGATGCAATTTTAGGATATATTTATCATATTGTACTATACATTTCTACCTCTGATCAAGATACTTACACATTGTTTACATTTTGAGGTCATTGTACTCATTTGCTGCATATTTGTTTAAAGATTATTTATTTAATTTCTTGATATGAAGCCTTACTCTTTAAGCTATATAGGTATTAGGAATTATAAATCAATAGTCATCCATATTTGTTATACTTGTAGTTAGCTTAATCAGGTTCTTTAGATGCATAGAGATTGTATTCTACATGTGTGTGTGCAATCTTCAAACACTTAAAAACTATAGAATATGGCATTTAAATAATGTAGGATTCTGTTGACATGAGGCACAATTGCTCCTGCCAGCACCGATCTGTTCCTGAAAGTATGTTAGGCACCAAGGACACTTTGGAGCTTGTTTTCTTTTTGGCAAAACTGGCCTTTGGGCAAAGAACTGCTCCTGCCACTGACAAAAAGCATGGTGTCCAGACTAGACAAGCAGAATACAAGTAAAAAGACTACCAAACCTTGCCAAGACAGGATAAGACAGTTTTTCAAGTTTTCCTACCTCTGAAAATGTCTGTCAGATACTCTAGGCCTCAGTCAAAGTTGGTTGCCCCAACATTGCAAATGAGACTTTGGGTGATTGCCCATGTAGCCAATTGTCTCTGTCATTTCTTGTACGTTTTAGAAGTTGCTTGATTGTACTTCCTGTTTACTCAAGTAATATTATTTACCTTCTCAGTTCTTTGATGGAGTTAAAGACTAGATAATCATAGTTAATTTCCTCTCATTACTTAGCCACATCATTTCTAATATAAGACTTAGACTCCTTAGGATAAAATAGCTATTGAAACATTTAGCATGTGTTTCTTGCATGATGTTGTTAATGCTGGTTGTAATTCTAATTTTTATACTTGTTATTTGTTCTTATTGTATATAGTTTTGTATTAGGCTTAGGACTCTCTTATTTAGACAAAAGCAAGGGGTGCTGTAGGAACTCCTTCGGTCAGTAGCCTTTAGGATACCAGCCTACTTTGGGCATGGTCTCATGTACTATAAATGTAGACAATAAGCATGCACAGGCCTCTTGGCTGCTGGATTCCATTCCAGTTCCCAGTACACACAGAGGACTGTGGATCATTACTCTTTCTGTGAGTTTATCTCCAAATAAATAAACCATTGTTGAACTCCATTCTGGGCTATTATGGAACTTTTTTATATGTCAATAGTGCTCAAGACTTTCGTTGTGAGAATACACCAGGAAACAGTGTCTGTGGTAAAAATGACTGTGAAGCTTGAATAGAAACCATTTTATTGGCGTCTAAAAGGAAAGACAGGTGTTCTGAAGAGGCTAGCAATTAGTCCAAGTGTTACTGTAAAATGTAACAAGCAGATGACAATATTTTAGTCTTCTGAAATCAAAGAAATATGGCATCATATTTTAACAAAATATATGTGAGGTTCATAATCTTTGTATATTTATATTTTGAAGAAAACACAATATATATTTTGCATGTTAAAATAATAAACATGAGAAAGAAAATTACTTGCTGTATCATTTTGGAAATAACTCAAAATTATATTTTTTCACAGGTCAATAATTCAATTTGTTTCACAATTAATTACTTAATGTCACAGAAATTTTCTGCTTACTTTTAATAATTGCATTTATTTACAAATAAAATAAAAGGAACAGTATATAAAATTTAAGCTTTCAAATAAACTCCTATCTGAAACACTTACATTGAAGTAGCAATATGCATACCTATTTATTATATATTCTGTTACTGTATTTGACTATTTGCCTATTTTGGTCAGGTTGAAGAAACAGTGCCTGCATACATGGTATCTGTAATATTAAGAACATGTTATGGTTTGTTTGGGCTGTATAAGCCTGTCAATTGCCAGCATGAAGTTTCATCCCACTATTACCTCATTAGAAATGGGTACGGAGCACATGGTATTGGGTGGGTAAGGAGGGAGGTCAAAAGGACTCCTGTAGAGCAGGGACAGGGGCTGGCCTGTGATGCTTACATCTTTGGTCCTTTCTCTTTCTTTGTCTTGACACTGCTTTGTCCAGATATGGGAATAGGTCATATTTTAATTTGTTTTAGGCCTGGTATGGCCAGACCCTATGCACTGTGGTCCAGCTCCTCCTGAGGAAACTCTTTCATGCCTTCACACCACAAAGTGTTGAAGGGGTTACACTTTCAAGCACCACAGTATTTCAACATAACAAGTAAAACAAGAGGAGCTAACTGAAAATTTGGTAATTACAGTCTAAGCTTCAATTCAAATTACAATAGTTTATTCCACAGTATAAAAATGTCTGTGGTGGGAATAGCTGACAGAAAACTCATCCATGGAGAAAATGCCTTATATAATCAGTACTCCAGCTGATTGCTGCAAGACTCCCTAGTCGTTTTTTTTTAAGATTGTTTTATTTATTACGTACACAGTGTTTTTATTTATTACATATACATGTCTGCATATATGCCTGTCAGCCAGAAGACACCAAATCTCATTACAGATGGTTGTCAGTTACCATAGCATTGCTGGAAATTGAACTCAGGACCTCTGAAAAGAGCAGCCAGTGCTTTTAACCCGAGCCACCTCTCCAGCCCTTCCCCTAGTCGACTTCTGCTGGATATTAAAAGCACTGATTTGACGGAGTCACTTTTGTTTGCTCTCTGGTTCACAGCTGTGCAAATGTTGGCTTGATTTCACGTTCCCAAGCAGAGCAGAGGAGGCTTTGAAGCTGTCATCTGCCTTCACAGTGGCTCCTTTGGCCAGGGACTGGATGGCGCTTTATCTCCTGCTTGCCTAGGAGTGACAGCGAACTAAACAAAAGAGCCACCATGCCTCTACTCCCTGCTCTTGTGTGGGTCCTGCACTTGGTGTTCCCTATACTCGGGAGTTTCAGGGCTGTTTCCCCTTAGGCAAGGTGGTCATAAGTGTGATTACATCTGCAATAGAGGAGGCCAGCTTGAGTTATTTTTGTATTCTGCTCAGATGTAATTACTTCTAAAGTAACAACTGGTTGTAGCAGTATCTTCAAGAGAAACTATGTTTCTCATTGTTGAAATGGTTTTGCAAAATGCCATACCTGGTCATAATGTATTCTAGGTTATTTGCTTTTGAATTTTAAAATTTATATTAAAATTTAATTACAATATTTCTCTCTCCTAGCCCTCCTATACACCCCTACTTGCCTTCAAATTCATGGTCTTTAAAAAAAAACTAATTGTTCTTATGTTCATCTATGTATTTGTATATACATATTAAATACAAATGCCAAGACTGTATAATGTTGCTTGTATGTATGTTTTCAGGACTGACCATTTGGCACTGGCCACCTCTCCAGCTCCTGGCTTTCCTCAGTTGCCTGTAGTCCTTTGTGTAGGGCTGAGGCCTCCTGGGTTTTTTCCTTATCCGTTTTGGCATGTTCATTGGTGTCACCTTGTTTACATTGCATTTGGGCAGTCATGTTGGGAGACTTGATGGTATAACTTCTGTTGTTACTAGGAGACACAATCTCGCAGCTAACACCCTGTTCCTCGGGCTCTTACAATCTTTCTGGCTCTTCTGGAATGTTCCATGAGCCTTAGGTGCAGGAATGTTTTGTAGAGGGTATCTATTTGAACTGGGTTCCACAGTTCTGCATATTGGTTGGATGTGTCTTCCTGTAGTGGTCTCTGTTGCAAAGGGAAGTTCCTCTGATGAGGGGTGAAGACAACATTTATCAGGAGAGAAGGAAGTCTTGGTCCCAAAGGCTATTATATTTTTGAAGACATGTTGAAACAATTGTGATGCAATAAAAGAATGAAAATGGTTTTAACCATTCCGGGAGACAGACCACCTAAATCTGGACTAACATCATTCTTCATTTGGCTGTATACAGTCAAGACATTTCTTAGACTTTTATTTTTGACAGAGATGTTTCCTTGAACTGTTGAAGTCATCCCTGCTGTGTCTCCTGGACTTCACTTCTGCTCATAACGATCTACGATACCAGGGATACCCTTAGTCTCAGTCACAGTCTTCTCCTTGTTCTCTGTCTCTTTAGTAGTTCAAATGTAGAGAGGCACAGCAACAGATTCCTGAAGGTAACCAGGCAGCTCAAACCCTACCACTGCTGGAGATGGAGCACTGATAACCAGCTCAGAGGCAGGATGTGAGACCACGTGGTCTTATGTGCAATATCCTCTCCAGGACATGTCAGGGGACCTGGAGGGCCACACAAATACAAATTTGGAAGAAAAACGGTTGTCAGAAGCAAACTTTCCTGGTAGAGGAGCCCTGCTTTGTCAGCATGGACAAGGCAGCCCAGATTCTGCAGTGTACTTGCTGGGATCTAGGATGGTCACTCTCTTGACTGGGCTATATCTGTATGCCCTTAATTATCCTTTTTTTAAAGGGATAATATTATTTCAGGAATCAATTTCACTTATGGATGAAATATTTCACATTAAGACCAATGGATGTATGTAATTTCTTGTGGAGAGGTGGGGCTTTAGTCTGTTTCTTCCCTTTGTCCTCTGGGGTAATTCCAAATTTGATCCATGGGCCAAGACCATCAGTATGATCATGTGAAATGATACTAATACAATATTGGTGCCACATGAAAGTTGGATATTTATACTAGAATTGAAAATTCTTACCTTTATAGTAACTTCAATGTTTTAAATAAGATATAATCACATCACTTCCCCCTTTTCTTTCCCTCTCCCCAACTCCTCTTCTGTATGCCCTCGCTTCCTCTCACATTCTTAGCCTATTCTTCTTTTTTTTGTTAAATGTTTACTTTTCTTTATGTGCATGTGTGTCACATGTGGTGGGGGATGAATGATAGCCTAGGATCCTCTAGAGCAGGAGTTACCGGCGTTGTGAATTGCCTGATGTGGGTGCTAGAAACCAAATTCAGGTCCTTTGGAAGAGCAGTAAGCACTCTTAACCACACTGAGCTATCCTCCAGACCCAAAGCCTCTGTCCTTTAATTATTATTGTTAGATTGCACAAATGCATAAATACATGAACGTAACCTGTTGAGTTCCTTTAGTGTTGCTCACATGCATGGGATTTTAAGGCTGACCACTTGGTGCTGTATAACCAATCAGAGGCTCAACCCTGAGGAAAGCTATTTCTCTTGCTCTCAGCATTCCTTAGTTACTTATAGTTCTTCCTTTAGGGCTGGAGCCCCATGAGATTCCCCTCTTCCATGTTAACTTGTCTATTGGTATCTGTTACATGTTCAGGTCTTGTTTAGGCAGCCATATTGTTGAGGTATCACAAGTGAAGCTTCCCTGTCATTTCTTGGATAGATGTCCAGGACCCCACTTAGAATCTTCTTTGCTGAGATATAAGATAGACTGGCATAAAGGAATACCCTGCCATTACCACTGTTGCAATATATGATTAAAATGGCATTGAGACTCTCTCCAGGGAGGTGTGAGAGACACAGTGGGAACAGACGATGGTGTAGAGAGTGATCTCCTGGTCCCTTGGGCCCTTCAGATCTGTTTGCTCCATGGTGCACATGGATTTGGTCATGAGAAGAACACAACATTGGGCATCTGGGACCTCAAACCCATTTCCCTTCAGAGGAGAATTCCTTTACAGCCTACACCTACCTATGTGAGTGGGTCAGGACCCCAAGTGAAACTTTAAGAACTGAATAGATGTGAATGTGCATTGTGTCTGGAGTGGTGTGCTAAAGACCATGAAAACAGCAAAGGAGAGTGAGGGTGGGACCAGAGCCTATAGCAGCTCGTGGGAACTAGGCATCAGGACCTTAGGGAGTTGTAGAAACCTTTCTAAATGGAAGTCAGATCTCAGGAACTACCTTGGAAGTGCTGGCAGGAATGGGGGGACATGCAAAGAGATGGGGTTGCCCCTGGGTTTCCTTAATATTGAGTCTGGGACTGAAGTAGTTCAGATTGCAAATATCCAACTGTCAAGTGTAATAATATTTTGATGTAGGAGAAAACCATCAAGGCCGGTTCTGTGCAGTGACTTTAAGAAGTTTTAAGTCTGGTCTCAGATTATGTAAGGACCTCCATAATCCTTTATTCAATGTAGACAGCCATAGAAACATTATTCTTTTAGTGGGTGTTTTGTGTGCAGCTTTATGTAACTTCAGAGTACTAAAGTTGCAGAGCACATCTTCATCACTGAAAACAAAACACTGGTCTCTAACACAGCATGGTGGCATGATGTGAGGCTTTAGACAAGAACTACCCTCTTTGATGGACACTGCCTTGCTTCTCCCTTCACTTTTGTGACTTGTGCTCCTATGACTATTGGCATTTGTTTAAACATACTGATGTTCTGTTTGTTCCTCTCGTCTGGTACTTATGTCGTTTAATCTTCAGCATCTGTATGCATTCAGGGTTTATTTTTTTAGTGTGGCGTAAGGAATTGATCCAATATTATCTTTTTTCCCATCAAAACAACTATCTGGTTTCCCTAATACCACTTATTAAAAGTTTATTGCTCTCATGGGTTTGGGATTTGTCTTATATTAAATGGGGGCTTTAATGAGATTTCAACTCTGTCCTTTAATCAGGTTTATCTGTCTGCTTAGCACAGCACTGAGTAGGTGGGTTTCAGGGAGAGAGATCTGTAGTGATAGGGGCATGGGCCTATTTGCTTTCGTCCTGCCCTGCTCCCGCACAGCTAACTTATACCCGGAAACAACAACATACAAATTGTATTCATTTAAGCACTGCCTGGCCCATTATATCTAGCCTCTTCTTGGCTAAATCT
>LOEQ01006020.1:0-33287 GCA_001685075.1 Bramus lutescens
TGATGATGATGATGATGATGATGATGATGATGAATAATGTGAAGAAAAATGCCTGCTTGAATGTCTTTGTTTCTCATAGACAGATATAAGTTTTGCAGATTTGTTCAATAGATGAAGAATAAACCGCAATGCATTGCTATTAGTCAATGATTCATCTGCAAGTAGTTTCTAAAGACACTTTGTAACATTTAAAAATTTTAAGTGAAACATTTAAAATATGACACGTTTCCAAAATTAAATGTAAAGCCAGATGTTGAATTAAAAGCAAGATTGAAAGAAAATAATTGAGCTGGTTATAAAAAGAAATTTTTTATTCATTTGAATGGGTACTCTAATTTTAAACATAAATAATACAAGTATTGGTTTTGAAACTATTTTTAAAAATTAAAAAGAGATTATTTGGGTTATCCCCAAGTGTCGGTTGGTAAGAATCTTTATAGAAAAAATTAAAAGGGAACGTTCTTTTTTTCCGCACCAGAGAAATAATTTCATTGATTTGAAGCTGGACTCCATAAAAGCAGTGAATAATATTCCATCTGTTTTCAACCCAAATCGAAACTTTAGGGCTACGCGTTTCTCATGGAACAACGTTGGAAAATATATGCATCATTATTTCTCATTTATGTATAGTTCTAACTTTGTCTCTATCTTCCTACGGCCATCTGTCTCTGTGATATTTAGTAAGGGTTATATAGTTTATTGGGAAGGTAACTGTCATTCATAAATGAAACAAAGTCTTTAATTGGCTCATGGAGAAATTAATACATATTCTAAAGCTATCTAATGGTGCATAGCACACTCACTATTGGAGTTGACAAATGTGTGTATATAAATAGAACATACATGTCAGTTGGCTTATTCCTTTTGGTAGCTAAGTAAAAGCAATTGCTGGTCCATGTTACACACTACGGATTCATTCCTCCTTATGTCTTAACAATACAAGCTTTCATTTTACAATAGCTTGGTCACTCTGATGTCTTCTCATTCTTTAAATTCACTTCTTTCTCTTACATATTCCTTACTTGTCACACACATAAACTCTCTGCATATTTGATAATAAAATCATACTTTCAGAATAGTGACATACATAAATAACAACATAATGCATACCAGCAACATGACTATTCATTGTATATTCTAATCAAAAACCATTTACTTGTCATTTGTCATCATAGCAGATCTGTACTCCAGGTAATCATTTTCCTTCAGGGGTACCTAGTCTCTCTCTCTAGACTGGGACTAATTGTACAACTATTTACATAAAACAATTTATCAATATCTCTGTCAGCTTAGCTAAACTATTTCTGAGTTGTTTCATGTTGCCAAAAACTGAATTTATTAAGACCTACTCAACAACAAAGATGTTTGTCTTTCTGGAAGAACTTTATGCTTTCTGGTATAGGAAATCATTTGTCCAAAAAATAAACTTCATACTCAAGTAAAAAAGCCCAACTACCTTACCTTAAGCACTGAACATATGAATATCAAAGTTGCTAGCCAGGAAGATGAACAAGTAAAGATTTTATCAAATAATATTCAAATTATTGCCATACAGCCATATAGAGTATTTAAGAAAAAGGGTAAATCTGGAAATCAGAAACTCTGACCCTTGGATAGGATTTGCACAGAAGGGAACACCTGTGCAATTTTGCCTTTGAAGCTGAAGAAATTTTGATAGGGAACATGGAGGTAGGAGTATTCTTCACTCTAAGAAGAGAATTTATAAAACAGCCCAGGTAAATAATTTGGAAAAAGTAGCAAGAACTATTATCTCAAAAGGATGTGCTCAGGATCTTATGAATCAACTTGATAGGAGGTAAGGGGAAAGGAACATATTTTCAAAGCCTAAGTAAGATGACTGCATAAGGAGCTATAAAAGATAGAAGTGAGATTTGCTGGTAATTTTGTATATAAAAATATGCTTCTTTGTTAACTGATCTTTTATCTCTCATGTGCTTTCTGGCTTGGTTTTTTGTTTGTTTGTTTGTTTTATTTGTTTTCAAGACAGTGTTTCTCTATGTAGCTTTGGAGCCTCTTCTGGAACTTGCTCTGTAGATCAGGCTGGCCTTGAGCTCACAGAGACTTGCCTGCCTTTGCTTCCTGAGTGCTGGGATTGAAGGTGTGCTTCACCACCGTCTGGCTCGTGTGCTTATTTGTGTGTTTACTGGTATATTTCTTTTGACTTTCTCTCTCTTACCCTAATACAGAAGCAAAGGCAACATGACAATTATCATTGCTAAAGAAATAATCCTCATTCCATGTTCACATCAGTGTCATGACACTCAAGCACTAACTTCAAAGATTTCATGAGCATTGCTTTTTTTTAAAGGTGACAGTGTAAGAAGAAAAAACCTCACATGACTGTGTTTGAGCAAATCATAAGAAGTTTATCATTTCTAGCACAGCATCGTCCATAGAGTATCCCACAGAGAAAGCATTATGGTCCAATGAATTCTAGAAACACTATAGAGCATGTCTGCTTGCTAGATTTTAGAGAGAGAAGTATATAAAACTCAAATATTTATAGACACTTCTAAAGCTAGAATTTTATGTTTTGACAATTATTTAAAACTTTCTCCTAATTTCCCATATTTATGTGATGGGGAATCCAAATAACATTAATTTTCATATGTATTTTTTAAGATTACAAATTTAGATATACTGTGGTAAAGCCAATTCACAATATGAGGTGTAAAACAGCATAAGATATAAAAATATACATCATAAACCTTCACATATATTATTAAAAGTCAATTTAAATCTGTTTTGTCTGATAATGTAATCCAAGGATTTCACTGGGCTGAATTATTTTTCTAGCTTTCTCAGTATAATAATGCTTCATTCAACAGATTCCTTTGAATTTATAAACTATAAATCTGAGTGAATTTTCATAAAGTCAAAGAATTTTCACTATTATAAAATAAAGCTTTAATCATGAATTTTACTCATCCCTTATACCAATTTATGTGATAAACAGAATAAAACTATTTATATTTACTGCACAGGAACAGATTAGAATACCAATTGACAAACATGTACTTTGTAAAAACCGAGATGTTTCCCCATAATTATATTAGTTAAAAGTGAGGTAGAAAATATCCAAAATTCAAACTCCTACCTACAAGTCAATAAAAGCCATACACTTGTCCATATGTTATAGTTATGTATTCTCTAGGCCTTTAGGTATGTCATTCACAAAATCTAATGCCATTGATCTAAAACAGAGGAATGCAATAATGAGTAGTTTTTCACGTCTGATTGTAAAACTTGAACATATACTGATACATTCACGAATGCATGAAAATATAACAGGCAATTTTTCAGCAGTAAGAATTATCTCTACACTCCAATTTAAACATGGTCAAGTGCGCGTGGAATCTTAGTTAATGTGACTGACAAATAACTACCCAATTAACATTTAAATCTGAGTAAGTGGCAAAGTTGACTCAGTTTTCCATTAAATTCTGCCTATAGAGCCAGGTGCAGAATTGTGGGAAACAGGAGAATACATAGGTGGAATATTAACTTTTTCCATCCAAAGATGTGCTCTTACCCTCCCTCGCAGTTGATATCCTTTCCAGCTATAGTTCTAATATTCATCTGCACAATCGACTCAACTGCCTTAGGAGAAAGAGTCTATTTCCATTATCATGATATTCTGAGAATATTGTAAGCTTCTGGTGCATTATGGATGCCCCAAATCTCCAAGTTCCTAACATTGGAAGGATATTCTAATACAGATATACAATACTCCACTAATTTTTGTTAGAATTCTAACATGCTTTTTTTCTCTTTAGCATAATGTAGAAGGAACTTAAAATTGATAAGTCTTAAGAAGCTATGTAATTTTACTTGTCTCTGCGTTTTTGTATGACTGTTTCATTATGGTGGGTAAAAGCATCACCCTTCATCAGTTTTATTATTAATCACTAAATGCTAGTTTTAAAACTGATAAATAGGTAAATTCCTTTCTGAGATATATGCTAATTCATAAAACTATACTAAGTTAAGGCCATTACTCAGTGTTAAGGATTTTCAGATGATAGCGAGACCTTCTCAAATTTCATCATAGTTGACTCCCTAAATCTGCAATTTATTTTAAAGTGTTAATGACTTTAAAAGAATAAATGTTTATGCTAAACTATTATTACAAATTCTCTGGTCATAAATTATTCCTCTAATATCCTCTGAGACTTGCAGAAGACAATTTAGGGAATCATGTGGCCTACTTTATATTAACTTTCTCATGAACAATTTATAAATTCTCTAAGCCTTGTTGAGAGTTGCATCAAGTATTATGTTTCTCAAGAGTCAAATGAATTATTAGTGAAATAGATGAACAAGACCTTGAAGAGGTGTGCTAATAGTTACCAGTCACATGATTGGGAATTAGTGGCTCCAGGCCATTTTAAAATTATATCACAGCTTCTTTTAGTTTTCCTGTATTTGGTCATTGTAATTTATTTTTGTATTGAATATATTTTACTTTAGCAGAGAATAAATAGTTTAGTGATACTCTTTAAAAGTATATTTAAAAGTTCCTTAACTTCTTTTTAAGAATTTCATGCAGGGCCAATGAAAATAAAATTTAACATTTGTTCTGTTTAGCTTTCCTGTTATCTAAAATGTACCATGGAGTATTTCTGATTCTCATCTGTAAAATTGGAAATGTGGGAATATATACTGTGTATCAACTGATTTTAGAAATGAGAATCCAGAATAGAAGAATGTGAGAACAGTGTCTGAAACATTTGTTTACAAAGTCTCCTAGGACATCTCTAGGTTCTTGTATAATGAGGACACCTTCGTCTTTTTGTTTGTTTTTCAAGACAGGGTTTTTCTGTAGCTTTGGAGCCTGTCCTGGAACTAGCTCTTGTAGACCAGGTTGGCCTCAAACTCACAGAGATCTGCCTCCCTCTGCCTCCCAAGTGCTGGGATTAAAGGCATGTACCACCATGACCTTGTTGGACATCTTAGTCCTGTATTATGTTTGTGCAGTCTTGCAATGGAAAGTATGTGCCTCCACAAAACAAAATGTGACTGCATTCTACACTTTTTCTGGGGAGACATGGAGACATAAGCACACCACAACATGTGTTAGGAATCAGTGTATACCTTCCAGTTTATATTATATGGTGCTGTTATGACAATCTTAAAGGACTAGGTGGTATTTGTGGAATGTTGAAATGGAGGCTGAAAAGGTAGCTCAGGAGGTAAGAGCATTCATTGGCTGTTCTTCCAGAAGACCCAAGTCCAATTCCCAGCACCCACATGGCTACATGCTTGAATCAGCATGCATGTAGTACTTGAGTTCTAACACAAGGCTTTTTGACTAGTTTATTTCTTTTTCCTACATCCATCTTTGGATAAATACTCTAAAAACTGAGAAATCTTTAAACATTTTCAAAATCACATATGTAGTACTACAGTAGAAACAATCTGAATATATGAAGGAAAAATGCCATCCTCGTTTCTCTGAAGGAGTTAAGAGTGGCCTTAGGGCATTCTGAGAACAGTATAGGTAATAGCTGAGGATAGCATTTAAAAATAAGAATGGTAAGGAACCTGGTAGCTCTTCACTTCATAGGAATAAGAATAAGGGGATAGCAGTGTCTATGTGTATGTGTATCTGGGACACATGCTTTTATGGGTAAGGATACTAGAAGACCAAAGAAAATGACCTAAGATAGTCATTGTAGAATTATTATGCACTGTGAATCCTTCAAAGCAAGAATGTTTTATTCTATTGTATCCTACTGAGGTAAAAAATACTTTTTGTGTTCAAAATTAAGTTAATGCTTTCTTGGAAAATAAAATTATGACTTCAACCTAAGGGGCTTTCAAAAGCATATAAAATAGTAGATTAGCTACAATGAGAAAAGATATTTTTTTCTTTGGGGATGTTGATTTAAGAGTTATGTATGAGTTCATTTGAAACTACATCAAAATTTTGTTGACTATGTCCAAAGAAAACTATGTACATATCTTAGCAGAATTTTGTAAATCTTTAAATTAAAAATTAAGATCTTTAAAAACAATTTTATTAACCACACTGAATTTCATAGAGAAAAAAGTAGGAAGTATACTTGAACACATTGGCACAGGAGATCACTTTCTAAGTATAACCCCAGTAGCACAGACACTTAGAGAAACAGTTTATAATTATAGAGCCGAGAATCTTCTGTAAAGCAAAGGACATGGTCAACATGACAACACAGCAGCCTACAGAATGGGAAATCATCTTCACCAGCCCCACATCAGACAGAGGGTTGATCTTCACAATATACAATGAATTCAAGAAATTAATTATCAAAATAACAAATAATTCAATAAAAATGAAGTACAGACCTGAACAAAGAACTCTCAACAGATGGATCTAAAATGGCTAAAAGACACTGAAGGAAATGCTCAACATCCTTAAGCCATCAGAGACATGCAAATCAAAACAACTCAGAAATTTCATCTTACACCTGTAAAAACGGCCAAGATCAAAAACACTGATAACAACTTATGCTGGAGAGGATGTTGGGTAAATGAAACACACCTTTATTTTTAGTGGGAGTGCAAACAGGTGCATCTTCTTTGGATATCAGTATGTCAATTTATCAGAAAATTAAGAAACAACCTAGCTCAAAACCCAGCAATACCACTTTTGGGTGTACCAAAGGATGCTCAATCATACCACAAGGACATGTATGTGCTCAACTATGTTCCTAGCAGCATTGTTTGTTATAGCCAGAACCTGGAAACAACCTAAATGCCCCTCAACTGAAGAATGGACAAGGAAAATGTGGTACATTTACACAATGGAGTACTTCACAGAAGAAAAAAAATAATGGCATCTTGAAATCTGTGGGCAAATGGATGAATCTAGGAAATATCATATACAGTGAGGTAACCCAGATCCAGAAAGACAAATATAATATGTACTCACTTGTAAGTGGCTTTTAGACATAAAGCAAAGAAAAACCACCCTACAACTCACAACCCCAGACACCTAGACAACAAAGAGGACACTAAAAGAGAATACATGGATCTAATCTACATGGGAAGTAGAAAAAGACAAGATCTCCTGAGTAAGTTGGTAGCATGGAGATCATGCAGAAGGGTAGAAGGGGAGGCGAATGGACAGGAGGGGAGTGGAGAGAAATATATAGTTCAATAAGAACAATTAAAAAACAAAACAAAAATATTTTTCAATTATTTTTCTCACCTAACTTTTATAAGAAACAAATTTTATCATGTTCTATATTATTTCCCAATTCCCCTGAACACAAGTGATGTTATCATACAAGTGCTCAAATAATCAAGATCCATTCACAAAACACATACTTGTACTGAATCAATAGTTCAAGAATTAATTTGTAGGTTGACCCATGTGACACATATGGCCACCCACCAAAAACATATCAAATGTTATTTGACCTTGCACTAGCAAACACTATAGAGCAAGGAGAATCTCCAATAATTCTTTGTATGTATGTATCTAAGTATGTATTATATATGTATGCATGCACGCATCTGTTATTTATTCTTTGAGAGTTTCATACATGGACTTATCATATCTACCACTGCTCCCTACCTCCAGCTTCCCCCAGAGTGCGCCTCTTAGACTGTGGTAACAGGTAGTTGTAATCAGCCATTTTGGTGCTAACGTTTGAACCTGAGTCCTCTGGATGAGTAGCCAGTGCTCTTTACCACTGTAGCATCTTGCCAGTTCCCATGTGAATATATTTTAAGCGAATTAACTTTAAAGTTTGTCCATTAATAAATTGCTAAATTCACACTATTTTAATTCAGGGATGTTCTTAATTAATTGTTTAATGTTAGGACAATCTCTAAATTAGTACTGAATGTATCTGCATATATTTTTATGTGGCTTACAAAAGAAGGAAGACAGACAAATCATTTTCCATGAGATGAAAAAGAACAAGATGCATACTACATTTATGTAGTATGGTGCCTCCTGTGTTTCAAGTCTCTTTTTTGTTAATGCAACTAAATTAATTTTACCAAATAGAAATATAACATTCATATCCTGGTAGAGGGAGCAGTTTACAAAATGCAGTTAGGTACCTCTGATGACAGACAACTGTGAATGAATATGTAAAGATAATATAGCTCATGGTTTAAGATGTTTACTTTCTCTAATGTCAAGCAACTATAAATCATAAATCAATGGGTCAGTGTCGAAATTGCAATGTAAATAGAATGGTGTGGGAATGTAAAGAACAATAGGACATTGAAAGCCTCCTTCCAAGGAGCTTAATTGTCTAGCACTGTTCTGTGTCCTCCCTCTCAAGGGACTAATGCTTGACTGTGCCTTCTACATCACACTTCCTGAAGAATAGCTTCGCTGACCTTTACTCCTTTCCTTCAAAGCTGCTACCTATCATTTCGTTCTTAATTACTTAATGAGCATATGATCCCCATTATCAGTAGAATTTAAGACAGTCTCTGTTTTTTCTTACTACGTAGGTAGCAGCTACTCAATATAGACTGTTGTAATGAATAAAGAAGTAATAACATAAAAGAGTGTAGAGGCAAAGTAGCTACCCAAGTGATATTGAAAGACATTTAGCAGAAGCACAAGAATAAGAAAAAGGCATATTTTCTTTCCTAGGTAGCAACAAACAAGGTTGAAGAAATGTTCCCAGAATCAAGCCTCAGTGTTTTTTTCTTTTTTTTTTTTTTAAACTACATTAAAGACGGGCATGATGGAACTCGTCTATAGTGCCAGAACTTGAAAGTTGGAGTCAGGAGTATCAAGGTCACCATGCTGTATGCAACCTCAAGGCTAATTTGGGCTACATGAGAATTGGTCTTAAATAAACACAACAAAAAGCAATCTAAATCACTCTATGTTGAAAATGTCATTTTTAAACAGTGTTTGAAATGAGCAGTTTTACAAGACTGAGAGACAATCTTGAAGGCTTCTAAAAGAGTAAATATAAGTAGCCTTATTTATATGCAGAAATAGCAAAGAAGACTAATAGGGGAAGCATAATGGAAAATATCTAAAGTGCAACAAACTGCAGATTAGTACTAGGTGTGTTTAGGTTGAGCATAAGATACCTGACAACTAGGAGCTAAAGACTGAATTTCCTAAGACTTTCCAAATTCAAAATTCTCCCTTATTCTGTGAATTGTCCCAAGACTTATTATATTTGTAAAGAGCTATATTATAGTTGGACAGGGATCACATGATTTACTAATACATAAATGCAGAAATATTTTACTTTCTATTAGTATTTCTTGATAGGAGACATATTTTGGCATGAACATGCCTACCAGAGAAAAGTGGCTTAGAGTGTATTCCAGCTTGACTAAAGGTACCTCACTGATATTGGACACTGAGGAAGAATAAAGCTTGGCTGTTGCCAGAGAAGAATGAATTAAACATTTCCTGAGTGTTGATGAATATGGTTTCCAAATTGACTTTTGTAAAAATTACAACAGAATGTTCTGATGAAATTAGTAACAGATGCAAACCACCACCTTCTATTTTCTATTTAAAAGTCACCCGTTTGCTAAGCTCCACCACATTCTTTAGAGCAAACTTTGATGGTGGAACATATTACGAAATATCCCTCATTTGACATAAGAAAGTTTATTACAAGTCAAATTTTCTGCATTTTGATATTTACACATTTTACCAAAACATAATATTTAATTATTGAGCACCATGTTACAAATTTTAGCAGTGAATCTAGTTTCTTGGTGCAGTAACTCTATGAACTGAGTATTAGAAAGCTACACATTTGAATGAAGGAAGAGGACAGATTTAAGTGATAATCATGTGTATCTCAAGAGCATCACACATAATATAACTGGGTCTCTGAAATCTCACCATGTTCACCTAAATCTCACCATATTCACATCTTTCATTTATACTCTTCTGCTATCTTTATTTCTTTTCTCTTATTTTTTTGCAGTGTTTCTCCCTGCTTTTCTTTAGCTCTCCACCCAATACCTGCTGCCTCTCTTCTCTCTCTTCCCTGATTGGTAAAAAGTAAGGCCCCGTGCAACTGCTAAATTGTAGGTACATATGTACTTTATTTTCCTGTAGTGTTTTTCCTAATACTTTCTAAGAAACTTTAGTTTTCTTAAGTATAATGGGCATTGCTTGAACTCTTTAGCTGTAGGGATAAGTGAATCCTGAAGGAAGGGAACACTGGCATTTAATACTAGAATCCAAATGCTTCCTCTGATATTACGTGACTAGGTTCCCCCTGCATCCAGAAAAGACATTTGGAAGTATCTATCTCAGATTTATAATGACACATTGAAGGAAAGTTGAAGCCTCAACTCTCACACATATCAGACTACAGTGCTACCCTCTCTGAATAATAGGATAAATTCCTCTGACCCCAGTGACCATACTAAATACCACGGACAGGGTGGAATCGTCTCACCACAGCAGACAGAGTAATATCCAGAGATAGCCTTCCATACCTAAAGTCTGGTTAAAGCTCTGGAGACAGTGATGGCATCACGAACTGTCATTGGGAAAGTTTTAGTTGAGGATTTAATGTGTTAAGCTCTGCCTCACTCTCACTCTCCCCCTTCTCTCTCTCTTTGGATGTGAATTTTATTTTTTTAATAATTTTTTTTTATTTTACATTTCAATCCCACCTTCTACCCACTCCACTCCGTATTCATTCTTCAGAGAAGGAAAGACCTCCCACAGGGAGTCAAGAAAGACTGTCACATCACTCTGAGACAGGACCAAGGTCCTCCCCCATATATCCAGGCTGAACAAGGGATCCATCCATAAGGAATGGGCTCCAAAATGCCAGCTCATGGAATAGGGGTAAATCTTGGTCCCAGGCTCTCTTAGTTCTAACTTTTAAACCTATATCAAAACTTAACAACATTTCTATAAATATGTTGTATTGCAGTTTTGATTTGTGTATTTTGTACTCAATAGCTGCCCTGTTTACTTGCCTTCTACCTATGCATCTCTTTCAGGAAAATATGCTAATAAAAAATTCTGATTCAATTTTCCATTAACTTTAACAAATATTTCATTTTCACATATCTTTCTAGTAAAAGGGGATGCCGATATCATAAAAGATAAAAATCATTTATTAAATTAATATTAACAAGACTTCTACTATAAATCTTTACAATCTCTTGAGAAGAGAAGCCTCCATATTATTCAGAATTCTGTTGCATATTCTTTGTTGCTAAACATTGTGAAAAAAATAAAATAACCTGGGAAAACCGAAAGCAAATTCTGTAAAGCTAAATTAACTAAAAAGTAGCAAGTTCCAAGAGAAAATATGATATTGTAAGTCCAAGGGTCAATCATAGAATGTTTCATAATAAAAATATATTAGTTTTTTCCCAAACTGAGTTGTACTATGTACCTCTGACTGTCCTAGAACCCATTATGTAGATCAGGCTGGCTTTGAACTCACAAGAGATCTTCCTGCCTCTGCCTCCTAAGTGTTGTGATAAAAATGTATACCACTATGCTGCTATAAAATATTTTAAGCAAAAACTAATTAAACCAACCAAATTAAAATAACTAAGAGAATCCTTTGTTTCGATGCTAGGCACTAATTTGTTAAATAAATGCAGGAAATATTAAACTTAAGAGTATGCACTATTCAATAATACTTCTCTGTGTGTGCATATTTATACTAGAATAAATCATTAATTTACTGAACACATATACATTAATTATGCATCACTGTCCATATTATAGTTTAAGAAAAATATCATCTTTGAATTCTGAACAAAATGTTACACATCTTTATTAAGATTTTGGCAACATAATACAATATCAAAAAGTAATATCTCTGTTCAAGTACATTTTATTCACAAAATTATTATACACAAAGAGTTTTATTTGAATGAAAACAAAGTTTACACTTTAAAATAATTGTGTGAACAATAAAATACTACACTGCCATTAATTGAAATAATAAAAAACATGATCCTTGAATAATTTTGGATATTGTGACAATCTGATTAACAGTATAAATAGATATCACTAAACTTCACTGAATACTTATGCAATTCCAATGACACTCTCCAGGCAGTGTATTTGGTGCAAGAAAGCTTACAGGACTGCAGAAGTAAAATGGAAGTTTCCTTAGGGAACATGTAGCCGAAACATCATTTCATTTAGACTGAACTATTGTTCAGAAAGTTGCCTGCTCCCTTATCATGTTTTTATTTATTTTTTTATTTTTACTTCAGTCTAGTAATCTTTCTACAACACATAAACTTTGCAGATGTGTACACATCCCTTTCTGAAAGTACTTACAATGGTCTAGAGTAATATATTTTAATGAGGAGAATGCTTGCCTGGTTCTGTATAAACAGGGTCAAAACCTATGGCTAGGGAACCCAAAGGGGTTGTGTGATAGTCCAGTGATGTTGTTTTGTTAAGTGGTTATGTTGTCAAATTGCCCTGTAATATTAATATGTATTGCTTACCAGTTTTTGCTACTCTCAGCCTTGTTCAAAGAAGCATCATATTGCCGAGGGTACTGTTCAAAATGCCGAGTAGAAACAACTGGAAGTGCTTTTTCAAAGATGGGATAACTTTATGGATCGCCTTTCCCACAAGCTCAGGGTGGGTGCATCATGGAAGAAGCATAGGAAGAATATAGTAAGCTGGGGATGAGGAGGATGTTCTAAAAGTCTAGCCTCTGAGCAGGAGATGACTGTTGTACACACAGACTCATAGCAGCTCTGGAGATCAGTACATAACCATCACAAGCTCAGTAGTCCAAACGACCATCATGGTGTGGGAGCAATGATTAAAATGCAGGTTTCATGGTACCCTATGGCTGCTGAGGAAGAGAAATTCATGTGTCTTTAGAAGGGTGGGCAATCAGTAGGATTCCCATGTCTCAGTGGTCTTAGTGGGCTATATATAAAATGACAATAAGTTTGGAGGCAGCATAAGACATGTTTTGGGTGGGAATTCAGGATACACATTATCAAGGTACATTGAATACGTGTATCAACCTTGAAAAGATGATGAATTTGGACTGAACAATGGCAATGACAGACATGTTAAAGTGGACAAGACAAAGCCTTTGAGACCTACTCCTTCACAAAGAACTATAGGCAGCTGAGGAAATCTAGGCATGGGAAAGGTGGTATTCCCTGGGGAAGAGCACACCAACTTGTTGTCCGGTGCTAAAAAGTTAACCATGCAAAAACATGCAAGTAACATTACCCACACTGAGTAAGTTATATTTAGGAATAGACATGTATATGTATGTAATAACAATTAATGAAAAAGAGGCCATGGGTTTGAAAAAGAATGGGTCAGGTATGGGAGTGTTTAGAAGGTAAAAAAGGAAAGGGAGAAATATTTAGATTATATAATAATCTTAAAATCTTTTTTAAAGATTGAATATCAGTATACAAAAAGTTAGGCTAAAAGTCATACAATAGATTACTTATCAAAAATATCAGCAGTTCTAATAGCTCATTTACCATCTCCTTCATATATGTTTTCATAATTCAGTAACACAGTTGTTTACTCATTCACATTGATGATATGTGAAGAGAAAAAAAGGTTTTTTTTTAATTAGTATAAAACTTGGCCTCTTGGCATGGCCACAGTAACCTAGGACCCCCATCCCACCCCGAGTTGATCACTGCTACCCCTTTCAGTCATAATTCAAGCTCATTTCCATTATTTGTGAATAACACAGAATTAGTAGGGGAAAGGGGTGATGAATATTGGAAGAGTTGGAGGAGAGGCAGTAATATGATCAAATATATTGTGCAAACATTTTAAAGAAATTAATTTTAATATAAAATAAAAATAGAACCTTTCAATTTAGAAAATTTTATAAACATTTGAGTAAAACATACAGATCAGTACCAAATTTAATAGTGTACTGAGTTTAACCCAAATGACGTTGCCCTTCAATAGGTTATTTCAGTTTACTTGTGTAATATGTAGTATAGTCATCAGAAAAAAATTCATCCGGTATTTGAGAATAAGAAATAGTGATGGGTAGGCATAGATTATAAAAAAGAGGTGGAAAGAGTAAATATTTGAATTTCTAGGTGTGGAAATACTTCAGACTCACACTTCGAGAAAGTTGTGACTTGCTTTCTCAACACGAAGACATAATTTATGTGTCTTATGATCTCATGAATTTAAAAAAGCTTTATTTTTATCTAATTTTTTGTTTTCTTTAAAATACTTGAGTTTTGTACTTATGTAATTTCCATCCCTTGCCTTCCTTATTGTAGGGAGGTAACTTGTACGTGGCACTGAGATTTTCATTTAGTAACTCATCCTTCGGGAGCAGCACTGGTTGTCTGTTCAGGCTACTTCTGTTTCAATTCCTTATTTTACCAATAATGCTTCAGATAGTTTATGGACGATCACAGTTTCTTTCTTTTCTTTTCTTTTCTTTTTGTGTGTGTAAAAGCAAAGAGCCTTAATTTCATACAAGCTTGCAAACTCAGTCTCTCCATGTGTCCAACATATCGCAATAGTCAGAGAGCTCCGAGCTCAGATACAGTTGAGTTTTTATAGAAGTAAAGTGGGGGGAATGGATTTCTAAGGTTCAGGACCCCTGATTGGCTGACATTTGTCCAGGGGTGTCCTGGTGAGTGTGTCACAGTTTCTCAATTCTTCATATTGCCTTAGTTTTGTTTAGCTCACTCTATTCCTCTTTTGCTGTACCCACTGCCGCCATTCCCACTTAACCCCTCTGCCTGTTCGTTCACATCACAGTTCTACTGTCCCCTTTCCTCTTCTACTTAGAGATGTAAGATCATAGGTTCCCATGGAGCTTTTTTTTTATTGACTCTATTGAGCTACACATTTTCCTCTGCTCCCATCTCTTCCTCTCCCCTCCCCTTCAACTCTCTCCCATGGTCCCCATGTTCCCAATTCACTCAGGAGATCCTGTCTTTTCCTGCTTCCCATGTAGATTAGAACCATGTATTTCTCTCTTAGGGTCCCAATATTGTCTAGGTTCTCTGGGATTGTGAATTGTAAGCTGCTTTTCTTTGCTTTATGTCTAGAAAACACTAATGGGTGAGTGCATATGATATTTGTCTTTCTGAATCTGGGTTACCTCACTCAATATGATGTTTTCTAGATCCATCCATTTGCCTGCAAATTTCAAGATGTCAGTTTTTTTTCTGCCGTGTAGTACTTTATTGTGCAAATGTAACTTGACACATGTAGCTTCTTGATCCACACTTAAATTTAATTAAACCTTTCCTTGTCCCTTCTTTCTGTATCCTCATCACTTTATGATGAACTAAAGTCTACTTATCCCCCTGTATTCTCCATCCCTACTTTCAATTCACCTACAATAATTTCCCTCAACAAATGGCTGATCACTAGCCTCCTGACTTTGTTTTAGTCATTTGACAATGCGTGTATCTATGAATGTAATTTTAGATAGACATTTATATAAGCTAGGAATTCAGCAACTTTGCTGGAATTACAGAATCACCTACACATTTACCAGGAGTTCTCCCATCACAGAGTCAGAGGTCATTTACTTGCTAATATATACCTAAAATTTTTACACTCTAAAAATCTAGATGCTTGAGTTATTTATTTCCTGTTACACTGCTAAGCTTAAATTGCACCTCATAGACAAACAAGTCTCCTTTCAATATATCTTATGTTCAATACAGAGAAACTATAACTGTTTCATATTTTTATATTAAAACATTACTGACTCTACTGCTAGAATTACACAGCATGTGCAGGGCCTATTTCAAGTATGTCAGGGTTAATGATGCCAGGATTGAAAATCACTGGATTGTTTTTTTAATTACCCTGATTGTGGTGTTTTGTGTTATTGGTTAACTAGTGTTTTACACCCAGAAATACACTTGCATACTTAATTGGGAACCAGAGGTTGATAGGGAAACAACTATAAATTTATAAATATACAAAGGCAGAATATTAAAAGAAAATATTTAGAAATGCTTCTAACCATTTTACCACTGTTCTGTTTTATCTTCTTTCCAACAACTCATACACAAGCAGTTCACTTGATAACATCACTCTTTGGTTCATAGACTTGGAACCACACTGTTTGAACTAAAATACCAAATTTCCAGGTATTGGTTTATATCCTAAGCAAGTCACTCGCCTAAAATGGGATAATTATGTCAATTACCAAAATGAATTGTTATATAAAATATAAATATTAAATAGTAATGGGAAAACTACTCAGGAGGAAACACACAATGTTTGTGTGTATATTTATGTATACAGTAATTATAAAATAGACCAAATTTATTACTTATTTTATATTCTTAAAAATTTATATTCATGGAATAACTATTCACTTATTAAAAATATTTACAATATAAAACACTACATGTATTTTCCACTGGGCAAATAAAATTTTATCAAAATCAACATTTATTAAATTACAAGTGGTATAATAAGCTTTTCCTATGTTATCCCTATACCTCTATTAAAGTCCATTTGAAAGCCCCAATTCTAAAAATTAGAAAAGTGAATTTTTTTTAATTAAAGAATCAGGGCTGCAGAAATTAGTTATCTGTACATGTTCTCTCATCCAAGTGGTTACATGAATTTTGGAAAATGTGTGCCAACTACACAGAAACACTGTGTATTAGATAGACTTCACAGACTTTTCCAGTGACTTTAGGATAAACTTATATCCCTTTACTTGAGTTAATGGTACTTGGAACATAGCACCAGGAGCCAGAGGGGCAAACTAAAAAAGGCTGAAATTCAAAGATAGAAAAAGAGGAAATGGGAAACAGAGCCTCCAGTTTAAGAGCATGGTCAATAAGACTAACTTTTCAATAAGCTTAAGTTCTTCTGACAACAGTCCTTTAACTCCACCAGAGAATATAGAGTTGGTATAAAATGCAATCTACATTATAGAAGATCCAGTTCTAATGATTAAAGGGATAAAAATACAGCTATTGGAAGAAATATGATGTCAAATCAAATAGGAATTTCTAAGCAATGGAGTGGCTTTGGGACTGGATAATGGTGTAATTGCATGAATCTACATGTATGCCAAAAACTTACCACACAAAATCCTACATGTTAATTTGGAAATCTAATGAAGAAAATATAATGCTAGACATCTAATTATAGTTACATGGAAAATGACAGCGCTTACTTAATAAAGTTCCTTCTTCAGAAAAGTTTATTTCCCGTCAAATAGCTTGGGTGAATCATGAATATGTCATATGTTTAAGGGGAAACCAGTACAAATTTATGGTCTAAATTTAGAAGTAATTATATAACACACAATGGGAACAAATATAGCTTGACTTGGATCATAAAAACAATATGCATTCAGTTAATTAGTTCATTAATTTAACAATACACCCCCCAGTATAAACGTGACTATTTTTAGATATTCAGATTGCACTGTGGAATGCTGAGAAAACATCTCATTTCTGCTTGTTGCAAGTTACCAAGCTATAAGACAATATCCAGAGAACTCTCAAAACATCTCTCACAGTTCTTATCCATGTGTTTCCCTTGTTTATTCCCCCTCTTGCTCATGGATAGTTCAATCAGTGTGTACATACTGCCATTTTATTTTCATTAACAGCATTAGACAAACAGACAAGCTCTGGATGGTAACACATGGGTGTTTTAAGGTAGAACTGAGCTTGTCATTGTATCATGTTAGCAACCTGTGAAAGACCATTTAAAGCACATTTACAGACATCCACTTTTCTGCTTCTTGAACTGTTATTTGGTAACTATAAGATTCTGTTTTCAGAAAGGATCCTGTGGAATCAACATCCAGGCTCCCCAGCACATCTCTTGTCTAGGTTCTTTCTGGTAAGTGTGAATCCCCACGCTCATTTCAGTTGTTTTACCTGGTGATTCCAGTGCACTGTTCTTAAACCAC
Source organism: Bramus lutescens (assembly GCA_001685075.1). NCBI lineage: Eukaryota > Metazoa > Chordata > Mammalia > Rodentia > Cricetidae > Bramus > Bramus lutescens. The sequence continues at coordinate 17,871 of LOEQ01006020.1, forward strand.
ACTGATCATGAAGCAACCTTTGTCGTCCCAGCTAAGGCAAATGCACAGAGGGAGCAGCATCCTTTCACTCACCAATGCCAAGTACTAGTATAGCTCATTGCAATGCATGTGGATACCTAGGGTTTCCTCTGCCCATCTGAAGTACCTGGGAGACTGAGGTGTTAGGATCATGAGTTCAAACCCAGTCTGGGTTGCAAAGCAAAAGACTGTCTGAAGAAACCATCAAAAGATAAATCTCCCATGAAAGGACAATTAATTAAATTCCTTAAATTTAAAAGGTAAAAATGGTGGTAAAACATGTATTGCTAAACTGCCTGTTTACTATTCAAGTCAGGATTTTTTTCTAGCATAAAACAGCTAAATACTGTCACAGAAAGAGGAAAAGAAATCCTCTCTTTAAACCATTCTAGGCTGGTGATGCTGTCAGTGAGAACTGTGCCACTTATACCCATTTTGGGAGCTTTAGTTTATATGTCAGATATGAGGTCATGATTTCCCTTGCATCTAGACAGATGGTATTCAATTGCACATTTAATGTTACATTTTCTAATATCACAGTGCAAAAAATAGATATTATCAGCTGTGCATCCACTTTCTGTAGACACTCAAGAAAATTAACTTTCGCATTTCCTTTTTTATCATCGACTTCTGTGTAGCCAGAAGGTTGTATGCCACGCCTCACCATCTGTTGGAGTAATGCTTGTTAATATATTTTTGTAATATTCAGGGAATTAGTAAAGAATTCTGGATATAAGAATATTGATAGCATAAGATAACATGCTCTTAAAGACCTAGATCTCTCTAAAGAATAAAATGATACAATGCATTACTGATTCTCATCATGGTCTTTCAAAACAACTATCAATACGTTTAGTATCTTGGCATTAAAAGCAAGTTTATAAAATCATATAAAATGATCACAAAGGAAAATTGTTTGCTACTATATTTACCATCTCAGGTATAAAACATCACAGCCTTTCTGCAAAAATTAATAATGTCTATGCATTGCACAACCCACTAACTGCACTTTAAAGAAACATAGTCTCCTCTGAACAACCCTTGATTCTCCAGTCCTTGTGAATAAAATGTATTCAAATGAGCTTTTATCTCTAGTTCCCAATGTGTTTTCACAGACATTTTGATTGTCTTGGTAATAGTCCACTCTTTGATGGGCTCTGCTTTCAGTGAGACGACTGCCCTTTAATAGAAAGAGATTCCTAAGTTAAATGATTTTATTGTAGCTTAACTGATCTTACAGTTGTGAAACCTGCTTATTGCTACATGCTCTTATGTTACTCAGCACCAGGTAAGATGGCTTGTAAATATTTTGATGTCACCCCTCCCTTCTTTCATAAGATTGCATTAAAATAAATTTAAATGGGAACTTGGCATTTCCTTTTGTTCTGAAACCTGGCAAAACACTGAGAAGCGAAAAACATATATTTAAATATTGTAGGATATTGAATAATGACCTGAAAGGATGCTTCTAAAATTAAAAATGAAGTATTTCTTGGCAAAGAAATTTTTAAATCACCCAAGATCATGACATTTCCATCTTACTAGCATATTTATGAACACAAAGATTTTAATATGTCCCTTCTTACAAGAGAAATAGTTCTTAAAAGTGAATATAAATGTAATGAAGATGTTTGAAAATTGTATACATAGAATTTCATCTGATTCAGCTCAGACAGTGTTTCTGACACCATTTGTGATTATGTAGAAAATGGGAACATTTGCTCCCATGCCTGGACAGCTATGTACTGCAAGAGCAGTCCTAGCTATGCCTTCCCTCAATTGTTCACAAGAAATAAAAAAAAATGCCAATTAATCTATAAGTCACTACATACACACATGTTCGCATACCTCTCCTTAGGGACCAGGTGTCTGTGAGGAATTAACATATTCATATTCAATACCATGGTAGGCTCATGATAGCAGAGTAAGACAGCACACACATAGATCCTTTGATATAGAGGTTCCAGTCAAAAGTGAAAGAAAACTGTAGTGTGTGTATGTGTGTGTGTGTGTGTGTGTGTTTGTATAATGTTTGGTTGCATGTAAAAATGTCACAAATTAGTATCATGATAAAGAACTACTATTTTTCTATCTTGTAAAAGATAGGCAGACATAAAAAGTTGTCCACTACTGTCTACTCCATTTGAATATTTTTCAATCTCATATTCAAAATGGCAGCTGAAACTCCCGCAGTCAGGTTTGCAATCCAGTTATGAGGAATGCAAGTAAAGAATTGGCCTTTTCTATTCTGTTTGCAGAAGTGCTCTTGTGTTTTGTGTTAACTGTTCTCTTACACTACAAGGATGGCTGGAGAGACTAAACTAGGAACTTCATTTTCGAAGAACAATTACATCAAGAAAATATGTATTCATATTTGGGGATAAGTGTCAGTATCTACTACAGCCGTCTTGAGAAAACAGGCTTGCGTCTGAGGTTCTCACCCAGAAAGACAGAGGTAAGGAAGGATGAAGTGTACAATGTGGAGAGGTAAACGAGCTTTGCACAGCTGGACAAGGAAGGTGTACATCCATCAGTCTTTGATGTATGACAGAAATTAACCTCTTACACAAATGATATCTCTTTGTGGGACTTATATGTAAAAAAAGATTGTTTTAAAAACTAAAATAAAATTCATGGTGGAAAATGCCTTTAATTTCAGCATTTGGGAGGCAGAGGCAGGAGGATCTCTAAGAGTCTGAGGTCAGCCTGGTCTACAAGAGCTAGTTTCAGGACAGACTCCAAAGCTACAGAGAAACCCTGTCTTGAAAAAACAAAAGCCAACCAAAACAAAACAACAACAAATTAGACACTTATCTATGATAATTCATTTCTTAACTGTCTAAAAGCATTTCTTTAGGTAATTTTTTTTAGTGGAAGGGTTGACATTTTATCATAAGAAATTTTAAAGACTTTCAAATCAATCGTTCATTTCTGACACTGCTTTAGCAGGAATAGTCTTAAAACAGGTGTTGATAGTAAAGTCTCAAACATATATTTTAATACTTCAAATATAAGCCAATAAAGAACCAGAAAAGGGAAATGCATATATATTCAATGGTGTCTCTCAGAATAATAAAAGCCATACTGTTTGATCTTAGAGGGACTATCGTGTCACCTAATAAGAATTGAAGCTCTCTACACAATGGCATCTTACCCAAAGAAGAGAAACGTTAGTTTGTCTCTCATAACTTAATCATTTCAATTAACAGGCTGACTACAATTCAAGTTTTTCTTGTATGGGAGGAAAATTCATATTCTCCAAGAAGAAAATCTTCAAATCTGAAAACTATTCAGTCACTGCCTCCATTCATCTTTGTGGATTCTCTTTTTAGCCTGATGACTTTCAGCAGGAAGAATCATCTCTGAGACATAGTACTACGCAGCAGTCAGTATCACCAGTTGTGTGGGGTTTCTACCAGGAAAAAGCGACTGCAGATGGCAGGTACCATGAATTCTCATTTACTGTCTGTACAAACAGATTTAGATCATGCAAATGTCACAGGAGCTCAAAAGAGGAAACATTCAATAACCTCACTCACAATATACGTGGTTATTGTGTGAAGTCAAATGCATGCAAACACAAGGAATCAATAAAAAAGCGGCTATAAATTTGAAGGACAGGGACAGGTATGTGATAAGGTTTGGAGGTCAGGAAAAGAAGGTGAAATAGTGTAATTAAACTATAATCTCAAAAATAGCATGAGAGGATCTTGGGAAAAACGTAAAAGATACAAGAGTTCTAAAAAGGAAGCCTTTGTAAGGGGAAAATGAAATGTTTTTGGCAATTTGAGTAGCAAAGATAAATTGGATAGGGAGAGATTTAAATTTTTCCTATGGAAGTTGAATTAAGGAAAATAAAATACATCCAGGAGACAAAATAGGTTACCTTCAGAAGTGCTAAATACAGTTGCTCTTTCCACCTTGGTTCCACAACATATCTTCCCATCCCAAAAGGTATTTTTTTTTTCAAGCCTCACTCATCAGGACTGTGTAGGCGACGGAGATTGCAATGCAGTCAAGTGATTCTGCCTATAGCCCTGTCAGGAGTTAGCAGAGATCAGCTTTGGGGGTTCTAGTGAAGGCTTGGTTTGTGGGCTGCATTTCCAGTGCGTTTCATTCACTTGACAGGAAGTTGGTACTGGCAATGCTTGGGGGCCTGGGTACTTCCCTAAGTGAGCACTGCCACAGTGCTGCCTGAGAATCTTGACAGTGTGGCCGTCCATTTCAGAGAAACACTAAGGAGACTAGGCAGAAGGTATAAGATCTTCATGATATAGCTGTGAAAGGCTCAGTCTACCACTCACATCTTATAAAAAGATTCACACAGAATCAGTTCTAATTTACTGATAGGCTCTACACGAAGCCACAGACTTTAGGAGATAAAAGATCACTGGGGAATTATCGCAAAAGGTGATTACTGTCAGTTATTTTAAGATTTTTATTACATTACTGTCATCTACATGATGAGCATGATGATAATTATAATTTTTAATACACAATTACTCTATGGCTAAGGTGTAACTCAACGATAAAGTATTTTCTTAGTATATATGAAACCATCAGCTTGATCCTAAACACCATACACAGAAGGTTATTATATTGTCATAAGTGATAAATTCATATCATTTAAAATTTTAACTATATTTCTACACTTCTACAGTTTTTCTGGGGGGAGGGTAGTGAGACTGGGTCTCTTGTGTAGTTCTGGCTATCCCAGAATTTGCTCTGTAGACCAGGCTGCCCTCACACACACAGAGATCTGCCTGCCTCTGCCTCCTGAGGGCTGTGATTAAAGGTGCATGCCACCACCACCTGACTATTCTACATTTGTTAACATTGTAAAACAAATAATGCTCAGAGCAAACAGTTTGCCCAAAATCACAGAGAAGGGACCAAATTAAATGCAATCATGATTTCATTATATACATTTTTAACCAGACCATAAAGTCAGTTAACAAATTCTTCTTCTCTGTGCATACCTCATTGATATCATTAAATGCCAGAAGAGTAACTATTGCATGTTTTAACACAGCACAAAAAGATAAAATGAATAAACATAACCAAAGCAGGAGATGGAGACTTTTCTCAAGAGCAATAATTCAGGAATTCAGAGTACACTTGTATGTACTAAGTTGAATATTTTTTAAAATGTCATTTATTTTACCTCATAAAAGATCCCCAATTTTCTACTCATTTAATTTCATTTCAAAATCAAAACATTGAGATAAGTTCCAAGTGACTGTTTTCCAAGTCAAGTCATGAACTAATGTTTCCTCCATGACTATTTTCAAATCCCAATTTTCTCATGAGATTGTAGTGACTCTTATTATCTTTTTCTGAAATCAATCGTAAGCATCAAGGCACCACCCCAGGGCATTAGACATGTCGGGTCAGCGTATTTGTGCATTGTGCATAAGTAGCAGCCACACAACTTCTTTCTTTTCAGAAACAATTGCTATGTTTTCTTCGCTCCCTTGTTTGCTTTTTGGAAGTTTGGAAACTGGAAACGTAGCAAATATTTTGACACTAAGTTACATCTCCAGACCCACTAATTATGCTCTATATCCCCAAAGTCTGTTGTAAGGACTTGGGTAGCCTGCTTGTGATGCTACTGAAAATTGGTAGTTAAGAGGTGTATCCTTGAGACAGGATCACTGGGTGCATGCCCTTCAAAGGGATACTTTGATTAAATCCTTTTAGTTATCAATTTTAATGCTCCTTGGCCGCCATCATGTGAGTAGCTGTGTCACCTTTCCACCACATTGGCTTGAAGATTCACAGGCCCCAAAGCCATGAGGATGATAAACCATATGCCAAAACTTCAAAACTTTGAGCCAAATAAAACTTCCATTCTTTTTAGAGTATATATATATATATATATTTCCAGGAAATGCAGAGAAAAACACAACATTTGTCATTTTAATCATGTTAAAATTAGAAGTTGCAAGTCTAATAGAGAAACTGTCACACTTCTGGTAGGGGCGAATCTCATGCAATTCTTCCATTTTGCACAGTTTCTGGGTGACAGATGCATCATTAATTAACAACAGATGAATATCAATCTTGACATGGTAATCTATTTTCTCAATTTGGAAACATTTTGGCAAACATATGCCTTAAAGAAAGCACTACCTAAGGGTTCTAATTACTGAGGGCTGACCCCCAATTTAACTAGTTTATTTTTTTGACTCCTCGAAATGCATATATTGATTAAAGTTAAAAATTGGCCCATGAGAGACATTTCTAAATGACTTTGTCACAACAAATCAAAGTATATTTTTCTGCATCAATGTAATTATAGATGAAGAAAGACTTCATAGATATTTAACCTTCAACTCATCTTTTATCTGTTGTCCTTCACACAGAGGGCACCCTTTATAGTACTTTAAGCACTTGCTGTATTGTCCAATATTTTCAATTTTGTACCATTTCTGCATATGCATAATCACCTGATATGTATTCAAAAATCCAAATTCTGTGGTCCCTACATATTTTTGAATCATCTCTGAGGTGGCAGTTGGTGGCCTGCCTTTGTTGAGATGATTTTGCGTATGGGAGTTTGACAATTCATATAACTCTTACAAGGATCTTTTTCTTCAACTTATGAAATATAAGAGAGTAAAAAATTCAGTTAATAACAAAAATTACTTTATAAGTTTTAGTCTACAGTTAACAGCAATTAAATTTCAGAGGAACAATATATTGTACTAAAATGTTTATGTTTTAATATTAAAATTAAAACTGCCCGTTCATTTGGTTTTTATTTGCCTGTGGTGAGTCAATGATAATCACATTGCATGTAGCACCTCTTTACCTTAATGACTGCCCCTTGAGGTTGGGATTGTTGTAAACACCCCACACTACAGATAAGAAAAAGGAAATCATAGAGAGAGATGGCCATCTGTCCAGCACACAGTGGAGACTGAGAAATAGTTAGGTGTTTCAGAACTCAGATTCAATTATTTAACTTAATAAGGACTTGCTACTATACAACATATAATATGTCATGGAGTAAGAAATGATAAAATAAAACTGAAGCTAATTTGAAAATATAAATAGTGCACAAATAAAATAGAAATGGAACATGCAAAATTGCAAGTGAAGGGGAGTTCACGTGAAGCACACAGATTTTGATAGCATTTTGTGAATTCTAAATATAAATAAATGTATTTTATTTTAAATTTATGACATGTAAACTTTATATGTTAAAATGTCTGCAAAAATGATTGCTTTCAATTCATCTCCATCAACTAAACAAAGAAAGAAGTATCAGCCACAAGAGTCATACATACAGGAATAAGATACATAATCAACTCAACCAGCTATCTTTGGCTATATAACTTTTACTACATAAAAAAGTAGCAAGCTTAATGGAAACATTTCAAGCATGCAGCTTGATACAAAATAGATTGTATGCTCTTCGAGATAACCATATGCTTTCTTTAAATATTGAGACTTTCACTAAATACCTATGAGCATTTTTCCCTAAGAAGTTCAATTATGTGCTTAAGAAACTCATAGAAAAATGACAACATAGAGATTCATAGCTAGAATAGAAGTTGAATAGTTATTGTGACACCAGTCATAGCAATTTTTAAAACTCCAACAAGGATGTTAATGTTTTTCATTTGGTGTGTGCCATGATTTTTCTAGTGCCCTTTCACTGTTCAAAATACTCATATTGCATTATCTCTCCTATGAATCAAGGGCCTTTACTGAATAGTTTTTATTACATTCATTTATTTACTGTTGGGCCAAAATTATTTCAGGGCTTGTATCTTGAGGCCTGTAGGACAGAGAAAAGCCTGCCTCAAGTTTGAGTGAGGATGAAACAGCAAAAACTAGGTAGAGGCCCCTCCAGCCAGGGGAGGGTTTGGCTGCTTCTCATTGGCTGGAGGTACCTGCACACCACAGGATGTCACTTACCCTTTGTAAGTGGACACTCACAGTAATAAACTGAGTTTCTGCTTTGACTCAACTCCCTATTGCATCTGATTGTTCTCTGCTATAAGGCTGGTTTTTTGAGGGGCTGCAGGAATGGGCTGATAGCCACTCACATTTCCCTGGGGAATAAGGGAGCTCATGAAGCCTAGCAATTTACCATTTGTGTGTTTGTTTGTGAGTCCACACAAGACATAGCAAACCTAGGGAGGTCAGAGAATAACTTGCAGTAGTCGGTTCACTTCTTCCATCTTTATGCTGATTTTGTAAATGATGATAGTGACATTATACCTTAATATTTCTTTATTTTGAAATTGTGACATACTAACTAGACATTGTAAGTGAAACTATATTAATGAAATGTCAGGGGAAAATACAACATTCTAGACTTATTACTGCATTTCATATTTTAAAAAAATATTCTCCTACCTTTTGCTTAGGTTGTGTAAAACTATTGCTACCATCTTGGGACCTGTATTGCTTCATTCACTTATATTTTCTCAACTACTTATGTTTAATACTTTACTGATATTTACTTTTATCACAATATATATCAAAATAATTAAAGTAGAGAATTACCTAATAGTTCAAATATTTGATAAGTTATTTTATCTTTAAAACAATCCTGAACAACAGTAAAGCCACCTATAGCAGTAGATTCACCGACCCAAATTTCAAGATATAGAGTAACAACATGGAACTGGCTTAGAATGGACTCATCGGTCATTGTAATAGAATTGACAACCCTCATGTAATCTCACATTTCCACAGATGTCTGACAAACACAAGTTAGAAATGCATGTCAATTGATTCACACAGGGAAGGACTTTTTAAGCAGGATCCTGGTAGCTGGTAGAGCAGGTATTAATACTAAACATTTAATGAATGGGATCTCATGAAACTACAAAGCTTCTTACAACAAAGGACCCCACCATTCTAACAAACATGCACGCTACAGACTGAAAAGAAAACGCAGCAACACCTTCATGTCTGATAGAGGATTAGTATCTAGAATATATAAAAATCTAATAAAAACATTAAGAAAACAAATAACCTTATTTTTTTAAATGGGGCAAGACTACTTTTTTATCTTACCCCAGTCAGAATGACTAAGAGCCCCCCAAATAAAATGATGTGAAATGCTAACACAAAGGGAAGTATATATTAATTGCTGGAGAGAGTGCAAACTGTAGTACCACTATGATAATTAGTGTAGAGATTACCTAAAATGCTAGCAAAAGATCTACATGACCCAGTCCTACTGTTCTTAGATATATGCAAAGGCCTCTGCATTCCACAACAAAGATACTGGCTCATCCATGTCCACTGTTACCCCAAAATAAAAGGTCTTTGGCCACGAATGCATTAACTCTTTGGAGTTGTTGGATGGTGAGAACCTCCTTACCTTCAACGATTGTAGACTGTGACTCAAGCTGTTCATTTTCTGCTAAGCACTTGCAGGTAAAACACCAAAAAACCTGAGGCATTGACCATGGGGACCAAGCCAATACCCACCCAGAACTTTCGTCCGTAGTGACAAACATTCATGGGGGTGGAAGATGCTATGCACACAATTGGAGGAGAAAGGCACCTTCAGTCTCACCCACCTGTGAACACCAGGAGCTGAAGATATGACACATCTGACAAAACATGATCACTATTGCAATAGTGCCATGAATGTCATGAGAATAAACATCTTTCTCATTGGATTTAAGTCCTGCTCTACAATAAGAAACCCTATCTGACATCATTATTGGATCAAAATCCCATAGATACATAAGTAATTGGTACCAGTAGAGAACCTGCTTCTATTATTTTTATTATTATTATAATTTTAAAATAATCTTCTCTCATTTTACATAAATCCCAGTTCCCACTCCTTCCCCTCTCCTGCTCCCCCCACATACCCCTTGAGCTCCACAGAGAGGGTAAAGCTTCCCACGGGGAGTCAACAAAGTCTGGCACATCACTTTGAGACAGGACCAAGGCTTTCTTCCTATATCTAGCTTGAGCAAGGTATTCCTCCAAAGAGAACTGACTTCAAAAAGCCAGTTCAGCCACTAGGGATAAGTCTTGGTCCCATTGTCAGTGGCTCCACAGACTTCCCCAGTCTCACAATTGTCACCCACATTCAGAGGGCACAGTTTGGTCCTATGTAGGTTCACCCGTTGTCATTCCAGAGTCAGTGGGCTCCCACTAGCTTCTGTCAGGTGTATCTGTGGGTATACTCATCAAGGTCTTGATCCTTTTGCTCATAATATCAGTCTTTCCTCTCCTTGACTGGACTCTGGGAGCTTGGTCCAGTGTTTAGTTGTGTGTCTCTGCATCTGTTTCCATCAGTTACTGGATAAAGGCTCTATAATGACAATTAAGGTAGTCATCAATCTGATAACCTGGGAAGGCCAATTCAGTTACCCTCTCAACTATTGCTTAGGGTCTTATCTGGGATCATCCTTGTGGATTTTTGAGAATTTCCCTAAATGTGGTATATTTACACAATAGAATACTACTCAGTTGATAAAAAAATAATGGATCTAACTAGAAAAACCATCCGGAGTAAAGTAACCCAGACCCAGAATGACAAACATGATATGTACTCACTACTTCATTGTTCTAATACATGGCTGTTTTGAAATGACTTATTATACTCATATATTTATGTGTCTCTCAACTCCATCAGAGATCTTATTGAAGTAGATGGTGCTTAACACAGAGACAGCTTTCTACAATACAGAGAATAAAATAATGCAGAATTCTCAACTGTACAGGGAACATCTATGTTTCAAGCTGTCTTCCCAATGCTCTGGGTTCATTCTGCACAACTTATGAAATGCTCCAGAATGGGTGAGTGCAAGGACACAGTATTTTCTGTATACTACGTGGCAACTACACAGAAGTTGGCAGCAAGCCCAGTACCTGTGCACAGCCAAGATTAGCCAAATGCCAGCACTGAGAGGGATGTGAGCATGGATCCTATCCCTTAGCTGAGAAGCTACTTGGAATTGATGCTTATGAGGGTGGAAGAGTCATGGACTCAAGTGGAAGTTCAGGCACTTGAGAATTATATGAGTAGCTCAAATTAGACTTCATAACCAGAATCAGTGTAAATAAACATGGTCAAAATCAGCCTAAACCATTTAAACCCAAGTAACTCAGAACTGTTTATTTTTAAGTAAGGTGAATACTGTAGTTTTAATGTGATTTTTCTCTCATAAGCTCTTGATTGAACACTTTAGGGTCCAGCCGGCGGCATTTTGGAGATGATTTTGGCTCCTTTGGGAGGTCAGACTTACTGAAAGGAGTGAGCTGCTGTTGGACAAGTCTAGGATTTTTGTACTTCAGCTCCTACTTCTGATCCACTTCCTTCTTCCTGTGACCATCCAGCCTTTTTCTCCTTTTCTGTCTGCTGTCCATGTCCTCCTTACAAGGATAAACTGCATCCCCATGAAAATGTGCACCAAAATAGACCTTTTTACAATTAGAGTGCTTTTGACAGCATGTTGGAGATGTTAAAACAAAGCAGTCATTTCCATTTCTAGCATACCAGATTATTTCAAGGAACAGCTTGTCCATCAAGCCTTCTAGTGAAAAGAGAGTCATACCAACATTCATGATCATCTTAAGTGACAGATTGCATTTGAGCATCTAAACATATGTATGATCAAACATGAGAATGGGGGACAATATGAAGGGGTCATAATACGTGTTGCAGCTGAAGAAGAAAAAGACAGAAAACATCTAGAGAAAGCCCCAGAAAGGGAATGACTAATACAAGTTCTTAGATTGGTATCTAGACCAGCCGGACAGTGTGAGTCAAGTCTATGGTTCAAAATATTTTCTACTTATGTTTGAAGTTATTTTAAATTAATTGATGAATAAAAACATTCTTAAAATCAAAAAATGTAGTTAACTCATTCTTTTAGCATTATGCCACACTGCTTCAATTTGACCTAATGTGTACTAGATTATTTATTCCTTAAAATACAAACCAAATGTAAAGCATATTCTTAGTATTTCTCAATAAGTACATATGTATGAAAAGATTAAAATTACATTGCATCGTTGCTAAAATGTGACTCTCTGAACATGGTATGCTATCCAAATACAAAATTGTATCAAGCAACCTAGTTAAATGATGAGATAGAACATATCAAATACAGCAAATTTATGACACTTATTTATGAAGGTTTTTCTTTTAAATTTTCCAAAAATGTGATAAATGAGATAAATGAAAACATAAGATGGAAGGAAACACTAAGTTTGACATGTGTCAATGTGTTGGTTTGAATGAGAATAGTGCTTGTGTGTGAATATCTAGTCTCCAGTTGGTAGAACTATTTGGGAAGGATTATAAGGCATTTTTTTTTGGTTGGAGGAAGTATGTTACTGGGGTTATTTTTAGGTTTCAAATGACTTGCATCATTTCCTATCTCTCGCTCTCTCTGTTTTTCAGCTTGTCTTATTTTATCATTTTCTTTAGATACTTGTGTTTTCTCTCCATGGAGAAACTGAAGGGTGTGGATCCAGATGGGAGGAGAAGTAGAGAGGAACTGAGAAGAATAGGGGAAAACAAGACCATACTTTATGAAAAATATCTATATTCAATGAAACTGTTTTTTTTTAAGGAGAGTGAGAGGCACTAGCAGAGAACATCCTGTTGAATGATGAGTTTTGAGGCTAAATTACATGATTTGTAATATGATGGTATTATATAGTCTGTGCTTTTATCACCCTTTAGGTTAATTTCAGAAAAACACATAGCAATTTTTTGTTTCATATCAGTTATTATTAAATTAGAATTAGTCATGGATTTTTTATAGTTTTTAAAAATATGTCTGAAGTGTTTTTGTAAATAAATATTCTGTAATCTTGTATGCACTATTTTTAATCTAATGAAGTGCCCATTTAAATATTGTGATTAATGGGAAGGGTGTGAGCTCTGATGTACTGCTCAAGTGCAAGGTCTGTGTGCCTGATGTCATGCTTCCAGCCATGGCGGGCATGAATTCATCCTCTCAGCCTCTAAGCTTTAAAAAGCTCTTTCTTCTCTGAGTTGTCTTATCACAACAAAATAAAGTAACTAAGAGAGTCACTGTACATAATGACGTTATCCAAAGTCATTGACACTATTTTTTTCACAGAAAGCAGCCACATTATATGGTTGCTTTCTATGAATCTTGTTTCCTTCAGCAACATAATTAAAGTCGCAAATACCCATTCTAAGAATTAGCTAATGTTCATTGCTTCTTAGTGACATTATCTAGTTTACCACTTCATTTTACCAACTGCTGCTTTATGATGAGGTTTAAATTATGAATTAAGATGTTTTTAAGCTCTAATAATAACATTGTCACTTAACACTCATTAATACAAACTTTCTTGGTTTTTTCTTATTGTGTTCTTCTAATCTGTAAATATTTTAAAGTTCCCCATTAATTTCACAAATTGAACTGTTTAATACAAAACTATAAAACAAGACATAATAAGAATAAGAATACAAGAAACCACAGAATAAATTTTAAAAAAACTAATTTAAAAAAAGGCCATAAACGTAAAAGAAAAGCAAGAAGGGTTCATTGAGAGGATAGGAGGAGGAAAGGAGGATGACATTATGTGATCATATTATAATTCCAAAAATAAAGGAAAAAATTCTAAAAAATATGTCAGTAAATAATATCTAAGGATGCTTTCAAAATGCCCTCAATATTAATTTCAGAAAAACAAATAATTTATAAGCAAAAGAGTTTATGGAATTAAAGATCTTAGAGAATAAATACAATACATTTTAAAGCTAATATATCTTTTATATTAAGTACTTTAAATGAGGTTAGTGCTCATTTAGCATTTCTTTTATAGAAAGAGGAAGAAGTAATTGTGAGATATAGTATACTTATAATTTATAAAGGATACTAACAATTAAAACAGGGTGAGGGTAATCTTATAGCTTTTCTGCTGTTGACACTCTCACTCTCTTGTTCCTGCCTCTCTTTTCCACTAAAATCTCTTCTTCTCATAATCTTCTAAATTATTATGTGTGTATGTTAAATATACGCATATATAAACCTAAGTGTTACATATGAATGAAAATAGATGATTATTTTTCTGAGTCTGGCTAAGATCACATGAATGTTTTGTATGATTATATGCAGCTTCATCCACTTTATAAAACAATGCTATAATTACATTCTTCAAAAATAAGATAGTTTTAATTGTAAGTAAATATTTTATAAATTTTTCTATAGAATTTCAAGATTTTATGTATTCCATTGAATCATGAAGACCTCACGACTAAGCAGTGTAGTTTCCCAAAATTTATGAGTGCACTCTAAGAACACGTCAATAGCTAATAGTTATACGTACTTAATGCTGTTACCTCTTTATAGACCACTTGACTCATTTCAAAAGGCATGACCTTAAATATGATTCTATTTAAATTTGGGTAAGTTTTCTTTATTTATATAACACTATTAAGATACATAATGGAAAGCATGGAACATACTGGAAATGCTTACCATGAAAAAATAGAAAAAGTTTATAATGTGTTTGGAAAATGAATTGTGCATCTTAATCAATACACAATGGTAATTTACATGTATCTTAAAGTTAAAGCCTTTTGTACTTGTGTACTGAACAGAGCAATATGCTACCGAGACTTCAGAGTCATAAAAAACAAAACATGTTTTACTAAACATTACTATAGTCTTTTTTTTTAAACTGGGAATTTAGTCAGGTATTTTGTGTGATTAATGAATAGAAGACTCATTCATCCATTTATTCAAAGAGTAGTAGGATCCTCTCTAGACATGCCGTAGTCTATGTGTCAGTAAACAAATATAAAGTTATATAATAGTGAAGAGATGTGAAGAAAAAAAAGAAAAGAAGGCAGGCACAATAACATTAGTATACTCATGGTACCAAAGGAAGACAAGGGAGAGTTCTGGCGAAAGGCTAATGACAGCCTGGGCAGAATTTTATCTTAGAAGGATCATACTAAAGTGAACAAAAAACCTAAATGTAGTATAAAATGGTATTAGTACCTGGACCTAAATATCAAATGGAAGATTAGAAAAAGAGGACCAGCAAGATGACTTTGTAAGGAGAAACATTTGTTGCCAAGTCTCACTTTGATCCCCCCCCCCTTACATTGGACAATGTGAGAAACACACTCTGCAAGTCAGCTTCTGATCTGGTCACACATGTGGTAGCAAACACAGACTATTCACACACACACACACACACACACACAAACATCAATAAACATAATTAAAAACTGAAAATAAGAACAGGAGCTTATAGCTTGAATCAGAATCAGAAATGAAATTCTTGAATGCAGCGAGGACAATGTACATTTCATTGTGTGTCTGAGAAAAAAACACACAATTATTTTTTGTTTTGTTTTGTTTTTATATTTGTTTTGTTTTTTGTTTGTTTTTTAAATTTTTAATTTTTTTATTATTA
>LOEQ01006020.1:61244-80621 GCA_001685075.1 Bramus lutescens
CCTCTTGTGGCCTGCAGACATACACACAGACAGAATATTGTATACAAAATAAATAAAGAAATATTTTTTTAAAAAGAAATACTGTGTCAATCACTGAAATAAAAGAAAATTGATTCATTTTAAACAATGTTTATGGGTATGTTTACACAAATACAGTGTTCATATGGATTTAAATATGTGAGCATGTAAAACATGATGACCACAAAGATCGGGGGCATCTATAATAACTGAGATCTATCTGTTCTGCTTATGAGAAATTGTGTAAAATCTATAAAGAGGATATGTCAGTACATGATCTAGACTCAAATCTATCAGTCTTGGAAACTATTTTCCAAGGCTATGGCAATGCATACAATCTGCATGTGCACATTTTAAGTACTTGGAGAGAGAGCTATGAATGGGAATCTTAAAACCTATATATAAGTAACTTGATACAGAAAAACTGAACTCAAAAACATCATGCTTAACTTTGGACACAGTGTTCTGAATCATTTAACTTTTGACTGTCCTTGGATGGCATACCAGGGAGACAAGAAAATTCAGTGTAACAGGAAAAGCTAAAGCTATGTAACAAAACCAAAGACATCAAGTTATAAAGACAGGAGGGGCATCAGGAATATATAAGCACACAATACACACATGTATACAGATGCAAACACATATCTCAAGTATTTTAGAAGTTTGCAGCAGCAGAGCTCATGATACCTAGTGAGGAAGAGAGAACCTGTTATGTCTTATTAATGAATATGATGTGACCATCGAACTGACTTCAGTATTTACAACCCTAGATCAGCACTGCTCTCAGATTTTGTAAAAGAAACTTCTTTTATTAGTGAGCAATGCTTAATTCAGGGAGTCAAAACTGGTCAATATTGAGAATAAGTGACTGGGGGCTGCTTAGACCTAAACAGGACATCTGTTACACCACCTCCAAGACTCAGTGAACATTGTAGAAGGAAGCAAGAAAGGCTACGAGAGCAGGAAGGCGAGAAGGGATGCTGTGGGATGCGTGCTGTGATCCTTGACCTCCCGAATTGTTAGCAGTTGAAATTATGTATGTGAGGTCTGCTCAGAATTGGGCCATTAACATTTTATCACAGAGGGAAGACGTGATTATAAGACTTGTCCCTCCATGGAGAGTTATAGGCAGCTAATGGTTAATTGTCACCAGGAGAGGGGAGCGTAATGTAGCCATTGGTAATTTATACATATTCCTGTAAATAACCCCATACCCAACTTCCTCTAAGAAATCCTAGTTAAGCTCATTAAGACACACACACACACACACACACACACACACACACGGAAAAGCATGAAAATTGAAATAGAGTAGACTGGTTGGGAAGAAAGAAAGAACCAGCATTCAGGGCAGAGAGACAAGAAAGTGTAATGGGAAGTGAATACTCTCAAAATGCACTATGTGCATGAGTTGTCATGATGAAACTCATTATCGTATGTAATTAACCTATGCTATTAAAATAAAGCTTTTAAAGAATATTAAAAATTTACCCAGATTTGATTATAATGGTTGTACCAACCAAGAAGTGTCAATTACATCTGGTCACAGAACAGAGCACAGCACAGAAGAGCGTGGTCGTGCACAGAATGGGGTAGTTAGCCATCCCTTTAACAATGACAGGCAGTATTGAATATTTAACAATGATAGCAGAGAGGTGACTTCTGTTCTTGATTGTCCCTTGGAGCATCTCAGACACAGATTTAAATTTCCTTCCCCCCCCCACCACGTGCTAACAGTTTCTCTTTTTGCCTGCACTGGTGTTTTCCTCTTTTTATCTCCTTGCTCCTCTGCTTTGCCTCTCTGTTTGGCAATAGGACTGCCTCTGTTGATCCCAAGCATCTAATGATTGAGTGATCTCCAGCAGAAACTTCCACAACAGTACATGCATACACACAAACCTACAACCCGGAGCGAAAACAACCTATATTTGTAATTACCTGACTTGAAGTAGGACAGCAGGGGTTGGGTCCTCTTCAGCTACAAACTTAAAAGTCACAGTTGTGAGGTTGTTAATTAGATTAGCAATTCACCTGAGAGGATATTTTACCGTTGCTTTTGCTTTTGAAAAAAAAAAAAAGAAAGAAAAGAAAAAAGGTTCTTGTATCCCAGGCTCCCCTCAAAGATGATCTTATATTCTGCATCCTTCTTCTTTCATCTCCTAAGAACTAAGATTATAATCCTTCAGTACCACACCCAGCCTGAGAGGGTCGTGGGATACTTACAGATGAAAAAGTTGAGCATATATTACTTAATAGGTAGTTAAATAAAGAGACTTCGGTTATATTTACATTGTTATCATTTCTTGCATGTACTGTGTGTTATTATAATTTCCTGTGTTTCTTTTCTTTTCACCCCCGTAACTGCTTTATGTGTTATTCCATAGGTTACTGTGATGAAGAGAAAAATATGTAAATGTTCCCCAAAAAAAGAGAGAAAAGCAGTTATCAAAAGCAATCATTGTGCTATTTATTTTAAAATTCCAAGGTCTGGCCTTACCACACTGGCAACAAAACCCAGTTTCCTCATCCAGATAATCAGAGGTGGTGTCTGTTACTTCTGTAAGTGTGATCTATAGGTCTTCAGATAATCACTTCTTGCTGTTATCATTTACAACAGGTTTGCTCATTGACTTTACACATCCTTCTTAATTACAGGAACCTTAAACAAGGTAAACAAGATATAAGACTCCAGGCTAAAGGACAAAAATAAATAAATAATTCAAAGCTAACAGAATTCTTTACTAATTTAAAAATAAAGTATTTTACAGATTTGGGTGTTATACAACAAGGAACTACTTTACGTAAATGTAGCCCATGTCACCTTATGAAAATCTGAAAACATGAAGTCATTTTTATAATACTAGGCTATATTTGTAATTAAAATTCATTTGTATTTATAAACATTTTATCCAAAATTATAATTGCAGTCAAAATTTACAATGCCAAATCTTGATTAATATATCCTGTGGTAGACTAAATAAAGCCATGTTGAGGAGTAAATAGGCTCTTTCTGTTTCTCTTTCTCTGTGTGTGTCTGTTTCCCTGTCTTTCTCTGTAACACACACACACACACACACACACACACACACGCATGCATGCATGATTTGAGTCACACTGCCATATATCTGGCTGGCCTGGAAAGCACTGCAAACAATAATGAAATTAATAAAAGTGTAATTTGGATCTGAACATGAGGTTCTTGGCAAGGCTAACAGATGGTATCATGAACGACACCTGCTTTCAAAAATTCAATTAGAGGGCTCGGCTGCGTCATTTTCCTAAGAGCAAAAATAAGGTGCATTTTTCTGTGATGTATACTATGATATAATGGGATTGTTAAGGGGGGAGGATAGGGAGCAAGTGGTTTTTGAAGTTTTTGTGTAAATCATTCTCTGTCCTGTAAATATTTTTCTCCTCATTGATGTAAAACAGTTATTTTATGATCTCTTATGAGCATTGGGAAGCTCTCAAGTTCATAATCAGTCTACCCTTTCCTATCAAATGTGCTTTAATCCATAATGGATCCTCCTTTTATGTCTTAGTTATTATGAGGTGAATTTGAAAGTAGAGAGTGGTATTCTAAGTGTGGGGAGGGACAGAAAGCAAAGTGGTTGTCACAAAAAGCTGCTTCCTTTGTCATGAGACAAGCAGTGCTGAGACAAGGCTGCTCTCAGGAACAAAGGTCAAACATCTGGAGAGCCCATAGGGAGAATGGTAGGGCCCAGGGGTCTTATTGAATGGCTATCCCAGAGCCCCTCCGTCCCTCACTACTCACTCCCCATTCCTGATCTCCCCTCCCACCACAGAGGGGAGAGATCAGTTCTAACAAGGTGTTTGGTTTTCTTTGTTTGTTTGTTTGTTTTGGTCCCTTTTACCCTTTCTATATTTGATGTTTCGTCTTTCTCAAGTTTCAGTATGTCTTCCCTTCCCTGAACGCCTGAAAGGGTACTATGTTCCTCTCCCTAGGAACTCACAGAACAGACACTAGAATCCCCCTTACAATGGTGGCAAACGGGCGAACAAAAATCCACGGCAATTGTTAATAAACGAGAGTCACTTTGATCACTTTGAGGGCAACTATTCTCACAGAACAATACTGACAGCACATTGCTGTTGTTAGCCAAGACAGCTTAGCTATAAACAATTATCGGAAGTCAGTCTCTTCATCCTTTGTATCTGTTGCTAGCTGTCAATCAATATCACACAACCCATGAAAGTTCGTAGAGCTTATGTTCACTCTTTGAATTTTCCTATTTTGAATAAAACATTAAATTTTAATCAATTGAAACAAACCTTCTTTATAGGTCCTAGAAAAAAATACACTGATTTTATAGGTTGATAAGCATTGCTAAATTTGGTATCAAAGTTGTATCCACAATACTTGTATAAAAGAATCAGCCCTAGGAATGTCTAAAATTTAAAATGTTTTCATTGGTTGCCCTCTTGTGGCCATATGTGATACTACTACAGAAAAGAAAAAGATGATGCTCAAAACCAAATACCATTAAATACTGAAAACAGCTATTATCCATACAAACTGCATTCAGACCTAGAAGGTTGTATTTACATATTTAGGAATGTATATGGATAATATGCATATGTACATGCAACAACAATTAATGGAAAAAGAGGCCATGATTTTGAAAGAGAGCAGGGAGGAATATGTTATGAAGCGGGGAGGAAAAGAGGAAATGTATAACTGAATTATGGTCTCAAAAAATAAAATTAATATCTTGAACAAAAGTCTCCCATGGAATTATTTTATTTTTAATAATCAATTCTGTGGATTTATTAAAAATCAACTTTATAGTATATCAAGGTGAAATTGATAAGAGATCATAAGAAAAATCATGATTTTTAAATTTGGTACATGAAAGTATGCAATTATTCAATAAATATAATAGTGTGCAAGAGTTGTTAGGATTATTATCTTCAAACAATGAATATTTATGGACACAAAATGTTAGAATAATTCATTGATTTTACAAATGAAAATTAAAAAGTTGTCCAGTGATCTAGGACAATATAAAAGAAAGACTAAATTTGCTGCATAAAGTTAGTGGATTAATATATTTTAGTTATCCATCATACCTAACTAACTGATCATTTATGTTCTTTTCTCAGAAAACTTAAATTCAACTTTATTTATTATTAGTGTGTGTGTGTGTGCACACACGCACACACATGTGTGTGCAGGTATACAAAAACCACAGCATGCATCAATGTCAAAAGATAAATTTCAGGTGTTGGTGTCTATATTCCACCATGTGTTCCAAGACTCAAGGTCAGGTGGACAGGCTTACACAGAAAGTAATCTTAACTATCTCGAGGGATCATATTTCTGCTCTTAATGAAGGCATGGTTAATAATAACACCAATACTAGACTCCAGAGCCATTGAAAATTAGTTGAATCTGAGCTATCTCTTTTGGTCTCCTCAGACTTAGAGTCTTCATTTGCAAAGTGAGAGGTTGAGGCCATATGATCGTTTATGATAAATACCATGTTTGATGCCCCCTATTTCCAACTGACAAGAAGTTTCCAATGATTCCTTATATTTAGCCCCTTTATCTGAATTCTGTTATGTGTCCTTGTGTTGCATTCTTTCTTTGTCCTTGTTTGTCAAGCTTCTGCTTCCTGATCACACTTCTAGGCCTCTAAAACAGTCTGCTCCATTTTAAGCAAAGGTCTCTTGTGGCACATGAGTCTTACAGTCACCTGCCATATTCAGTCATAATAACCCTGAGGGCTCATGGCCCCAAAAATGGAGGGGAAGGTCCCCGGGCATAGGGCATAGAGAAGCTGAGCGAGCACCCCTTTGCTCAATACTGCACTGGCCTTTCTTCCTCTTCTGGAAAGGAAGTAATGCAAACAAGAAAACAGACAACACATCTCTGCTGTCAACTTCATATTAGAAAATGGAAGGAGGCAGATCATGCCAGGTTATGGAGAGTAGAAGTGAGGACTTATGCATGACTATAGATGTATGAACTTACTCGTTTTACTTTATGCACAATCTATTTAGTAACGCTAAAATGACTTTAAGGGAATTTAAGTTAAGCTATAGAAACCGTTTAAAATATTTTGCAGCTAAAAATCCATTAAAACTGAAACTAAAGGTCGGTGGTGTGGGTATGATGTCTGGCGAGGAAGCTTAGGTCACCAGGTTCAACTCTCAATATCGCAAAGAAAGCATTAAAACTAACTTATTAATCACTGCTACGTTTATTCAATAAATCCACAACTACTCTTTTTAGAACTAGAAGGTTTTTTTTGTTTGTTTGTTTTTTCTAGTTTGATGTGTGTTTGGATCTCCCACTGTTGCTATTTATTTTTTTATTTTTAATTCTCGTGAGAAACAATCATTTCTGACAGACATATAACTTGTTTTTGTTTACTTTCTTCACCCATTTTTCTCCCTTGCCACCCCTTGGTGTAAACTTCCTCCTCTGGAAGCCCCGTTTCTATTTTCATGCCATGCAAGCTCTCCTATCCACCTTTGTCCTCCTATGGTCTCTTTTCAGGTTTAGCAACCACAGACCCAAGCTCATGCCCACGGACACATGCATATATAGATATGAAAATCTAAGAGAACCCCTATGTGAGGGGAAACTTCTAGTTTTTGTCTTTTGAGTTGTCTCGCCTGATAGGATTTTTGATTTATTCATTTCTTAGATATTTTCATAATTTCGTTTTCTTTATGTCTGGATAACATTTCATTGTGAGTATGTGCCACTTTCTAACCGTGTGCTCTTAGATATCTAGAGAGATTTCACTGTGAATAGGACAGAGGCAACACATGGGTCTGCGAAATAGAAGAACAAATTAGACTTAGAGTCCTTCAGGTTTGTCTCCAGGAGTGGTAGAGCTGTCTCTTATGGGAGACTTACATGTAGCTTTTGGAGACACCTCCCTACAGTTTCCACAGTGACTGCAGGAGTTTGCACCCTTACTCACACTGAATAAGGGCTTCTCTTCCTCTAGTAAATGTTATCTGTTTCTCTGCCAGCATTTGCCGCCATTTCTGTTTTTTTTTCTGAGGAGAGTCATTTTGACCGGGATGAAGTGAATATTTCTAATCTTTAAATATCTTTTCTCTCTCATCTGCTACTTCCTCAATTCTATACCATCCCTTTTATTGATTGGTATGCTGGATAATTTAAGAACGAAATTACAGTAAGAGTATTCAATAATAAAAACATCCAAAACAATCAAGGAACCTAACTTCTCCCCTCCCCAAAAATAAATAAATAAATAAACAAACAAACAAATAAATAAATAAACTTGAAGACCACTAGGAGACGCATCCGCACTAAACTTCACTTCAGCAGCAAGCAAGCGAGGGAACACGTTACAGAAACTGAAGGCCATGGTATTTCCAGCTTTACTTGTCCTTGAGCTGTGCCCATCAGAATCTACATCGCTACATACTGTGATACACAAACGCGGAGAAGCCAGGGGAATTCCTGTATCAGGCAAGATAACGAGTCCTCAAAGTGAGTTCGCTTCCTAATCTCTGATATTTGTAGAGGTTTTATTTTACTTTGCATGGCACAAAAAGTTAGATATGTAAATAAGGGTCTTGGATAGAATTTTATTTTTTCCTGAAATTTTCAGTGGCCTCAACTGGATCACCAGGGCCCTTGTTAAAGGAAGCAGGAGGGCACATTGCTAGTCCAGTCCTGAACATGGGTGCTAGGAGGGATGAACAAAGGGAAGTGTAGAGAGACAACATCTTCTCAAGAAGAGCTTCCCTGGACCGGTCAGGCTGACTATACGATTTTAGCACAGTAAGGCTACTGCCGGGTTTCTGTTCTTTGGAAGAGTAGGAGAGTAAAGCGGCAGTGCTTTCAGCTACTGAGTGTATAGTAAATTGTACTTGGAGAAAGGATCTAATACTTCATTGGTTTCTTGCTTTCAGTTCTAGCCCTGAGTGGCCACATCAGCGTTACCTGCTCCAGAGTGCAGGTGCTCCTAACTGAATGTTTGCGTGGCTTCAGTAGAGCACGTTGGCTTGAGTTCCCTCTGGCGTGCACATGCGGAATAGTTCTTCACCAACAAGTGAGGGTTTCCAGTGCTGAGAGGCCCAAACAGCGGACAATATCTGGCTACTGTCATACTTTACTACTTTTCTTTAGCACCATCAAATCAGTCAGACTTTGGGTCACTGCCTTCAAAAGTTCAAAACAAAATTATAAGACTTCAAAAGGTAACACTTCTGACTGAGTCGGACAGATCAAAGCAGATTCCTCAATCCAGAACTATATATACATGTATAAAAAAAGGATGCTGTTTTACATAATTACACAATCCTTTATTTTAAAATTTATATTGCTTTCACATTCTTATATGTCTGTGATCAAATGGTTGACTTTTTTAATCCAGTTCCTATGATGAAGAAATAATATGTACTGACGATTAATATTATAAAAAATACAGTTTAGTTATTAAACTGGAACACTGTGAATTATATAATTAAATTTATCAGTTTTTCAGGTAAAAAATATCAGCTTAACAGGAAGGATTATATACTAACAATAAAATCACTTTAAATGGCTAACTATATTAGTACTTTCTGATTTAGTGCTCTGTTTATCACCTAATTCTCTGATGGTGTGATAAGATAAAAGAAAATGCATTCCTGGGATTATACAAAGTTAGTAATTGCTAAATAAGCATACTTAGGGAAAAAGAAAAATTCAAATCGTATTTCCTTGTGTTGAGAAGCTTTCATGGTGGCTGAGAAGTTAGACTCATGAACTAACTTGTAATGCAAAATGAACTCAATCTTCTCAGTTTTATGAACATACAATTATGCTGCTTTATAGCAGGTCTAAAAGATTTAAACAGCCTAGACCTGTGTCAAAGATCCATGCCTCCATTCCCCAAAAGACAGTTTCAAAGAAGCACTTTGGCTAGTTATCACTCTGACCTGTTTTAGTACAATCCTTGTCGGTGGCCATGGGAGAGGCTCATCAGGCAGGACTGGAACTAATGAAACACAGCTGGGCGGTTCGCGAAGCCACAGCTGAGTGAGCCTTGGAGAGGCAAAGCCCTGAGGACGGCGTGTTCTGAGGACTTCATGCTGTTAATTCAACAAAGCTCTGGTTGTTGCCTTCGAGTTCACTACATCTCTCATAATCTATGTGATGTCTACATACTCTCAAGGGGTCTTTAGCTTCTCCCTGGTCAGTGTTACTGGTACTTACATAATAGTGATTGACTTTTCCCAAGCAATCTGCTTGGGCAGATTAATTATTCAACCTCCTCCCTTAGAAAGAATTTAAACATTGGAATTGTTAGTAAGGTTAGGTTAATGTGGATTTGTTAAGGACTTTGAAGCAAAAAATCTTGAACAGTTTAAAGTTTAGAAAGACACACATTTAATAGCTGAACAAGGGACTAGTTGATGTCAGGGAACAGGAACAATGGCATCCTGGCTATTGCTGGCTGATGCACCTATCTTGCGAGGATGGGTTGGAGATCAAAAATGATGATTAGTTACTTGTACCTTTATTTATATATAATATTAAAAAAACTGTTGATGAATCGGTGTGCACCCTGAGTACTTGAAAATAACTGATTTTTATATATGAAATTTAGATTTGTTATTCTATTAATATTTTTCATAATATTAATTAATATAATAATATTAATTACCTTTTGAGATAAATAATAAAGTGATTAAACCTTTCTTTGTAACTGCAAAATACAGCCTGCTGATTAAAAAAAAAACTGGCTGAGGAAAACACCTTGCTTGCTTGAATTCTGTTAGTCTATAACAAGTTGCTTGGACATGGATATGTGTGGGTTATTGGAAATAATTTGCTTTTTGCCTATAATACTTAAAATGTTTAATAATGTAAGTGACGTAGAAAATATGTTACTTTTTACTTGTATTCATCATAATCATAAACTTAAAAAATAGACTATAATCACACTGCAATTTGTATACTGCCTGAAAGAATTTGCTGGGGTATATAAGCTGTAAAGGAAAAAAATAGAGTTAGTTAGAAGGAAGACATCAAGAGAGGCAGAGGGATACATCTGGATAGAAGTAAGAAAAAAAATAAAGCTATGACAGAGCAGAGAGAAAGATCCTAAAGGTGTGTGTGTGTGTGTGTGTGTGTGTGTGTGTGTGTGTTTCCTCTTTCACTGGCTCCAGAGAATTAAATTTTACTCCCTCAGATGGAAAAGTCAAGTTAAGGGATTACTTTGCCTACTCTGTGGCTTCCTGTCAATTCCTGAGCTGCTGAAGGCTGGTCCTCTCAGTAACAAGTCTCCAAACACATCACCTCATGTGAAAATGGCTTTTTCCAGGAACCTTAAACGTTCCTGGCATAAGAAAATGTCTTCAGAGATTTTATGCTGCATCCAGAAGGTGGTAACTTCTCAGTGCATATTGGTTATTGATATTAACTACAAGTAGTCACATGCAAGTTAGGTATGTATTTNATATGTGTGGGTTATTGGAAATAATTTGCTTTTTGCCTATAATACTTAAAATGTTTAATAATGTAAGTGACGTAGAAAATATGTTACTTTTTACTTGTATTCATCATAATCATAAACTTAAAAAATAGACTATAATCACACTGCAATTTGTATACTGCCTGAAAGAATTTGCTGGGGTATATAAGCTGTAAAGGAAAAAAATAGAGTTAGTTAGAAGGAAGACATCAAGAGAGGCAGAGGGATACATCTGGATAGAAGTAAGAAAAAAAATAAAGCTATGACAGAGCAGAGAGAAAGATCCTAAAGGTGTGTGTGTGTGTGTGTGTGTGTGTGTGTGTGTGTGTTTCCTCTTTCACTGGCTCCAGAGAATTAAATTTTACTCCCTCAGATGGAAAAGTCAAGTTAAGGGATTACTTTGCCTACTCTGTGGCTTCCTGTCAATTCCTGAGCTGCTGAAGGCTGGTCCTCTCAGTAACAAGTCTCCAAACACATCACCTCATGTGAAAATGGCTTTTTCCAGGAACCTTAAACGTTCCTGGCATAAGAAAATGTCTTCAGAGATTTTATGCTGCATCCAGAAGGTGGTAACTTCTCAGTGCATATTGGTTATTGATATTAACTACAAGTAGTCACATGCAAGTTAGGTATGTATTTTGCATAAAGTGCTCAGGTCCTTTCTTAAGGATATAAACTACCATATATTACTCCATATGTTTCAACAATTAAATGTATAAAGTGCAGACATCCTCAAATGGATGTTGACTAGAAATGTAACTCTGGGAAGTACTAAGTAACAGAAACTGCAAAGGTAAATATTGACTTGTGTTTTCTATTTCTTTTCTTTCTTTGATTTTTCTTGACAGGGTTTCTCTGTGTAGCTCTCTCTGAGAACTTGCTTTATAGAGCAGGCTGGCCCTAAACTCACATAGGTCCACCTGTCTCTGCCTACCAAGTGCTGGGATTAAAGGCATCATGCCCAGTTTGTGTTTTCTAATTCAAGTAATGTGGATGATAAAATGTTAACCTTGTTGTCCTACCAGATCATATCATTCACTTCTTTTGTAAACAATATCCTTA
Source organism: Bramus lutescens (assembly GCA_001685075.1). NCBI lineage: Eukaryota > Metazoa > Chordata > Mammalia > Rodentia > Cricetidae > Bramus > Bramus lutescens. The sequence goes on from LOEQ01006020.1 coordinate 72,794, forward strand.
TAGCATTTAAAAATATTTAACAGATCTTGCGTATTTGTACATGTGGCTTAGTATACCTGTATGAAGTAGTTTGGATGAAAAAGAGTCATAACCTCATATAGTTGAATGATTGTCCCAGCTTGGTAGAACTGTCTGGGCAGGATTAGGAAGTATGGCCTCTTTGGAAAAGGTATGTCACTGGGGTGAACTTAGAAGTTTCAAATGTTCATGGCATCCCCAGTTAGGTCTCTCTCAGTTTCCTACTCTTAGTTAAGGTTGTAAATTCTCAGCTATGGCTCCAGCTCCATGCCTGCCTGCTTGCTGCCATGCTTGCTGTCACAATGGTGATGAATTCTAACCCTCTGCAGCTATAGCCCCAAATAAATTCATTCTTGTGTAACGGTTTTGGTGTGTCTTATTAGAGCAATAGAAAAGTAGCTAAGATAATATACACATAAAATATGTTATTAGTTCATATGTATGTACACATCTATATAAAACTTCTCAAGTAAAAATTATACTAAGATGATTAAAATGAAATTCCAGTTAGCAAAGATTAAGTTAATTTAATGTCATGACACATTTTACCAAAGGGATTACTCTCTAAGTTGAAATTTTCTGTTACATTAGTATTTATCTCTTTGCTTTCCCAATTTCTTCATCATTTTATTCCTTTACCTAATAATCTGGCTTATATAATACAGTTACATTCTCATCTATGTTAAGGATAAATACAGATATCTGGAAGCTACACATCCAATGCCTTATAACATTTGAGTTAATGAGCAGTAATCAGGCCATGTCCAAGGGACCCCATTTTCATCTTCAGTGACAACTTTCTGTATCCTGGACGTTTGTGTGCCTACAGTTGCTGCAACTATCTGATCACCGCCAAGTGGGCCATGGCAAACCTGTCAGTATCTATTGTAGATCTTAGTACTCTGAATTTTCAGCAGAAATGACCATAATTGAAACTTCAGCTTAATTTCTTCCTGACAATGAAACATGGAGATTACGTAGGTAGTACAAATTACTTTGTCATAATTACTTGCTTTATTACATTTAATATTCATTCCTACATTTTTGGAGATACTTTCATTGATTATTAGTGAGAAAAAATGAAGTTTTTGAGCTCATCTTTTTCATAAAACCACTTCTTATAAATGGTGATTGTAATGCTTTTAATCAAGTTTCTTTCCGAGTCTGAAACCGAGGATGATGATATTAATATTTTCTACTGAAAATAACTTTAAGACAAAATATTCTGCTCACAGTTTCTCTTCCCTCTTCTTCTCCCAGATCCTCCCCACTTGCCCACCCATGAAACTCCACACTTTTATTCTCTCTCTCTTTGGAAAACATATGGAAAAAAACCTAATATATTCTTTCGTTCGTTTCTGTTATTGAAAACAGACTTTTTCAAACAATATTTTCTGATTATGGCTCACCCTCTTTAGCCTCCTCTGGAACTTCCCTACATCCCCACCCACCACTTCCACACCCTTTCACTTTCTCACTATCATTAGAATATAAATCAGCATCGAAATATTAATAATATAACAATAGAGAAGAGGATAAAACAAACAGAAACGATATATTCTTATTATACTTCTGGCTCATTTTTATGGAGCTATAGAAAAATTATTTTCCAACTTAATACAATTCTTAAATATCTATGATTTCTTTTACTATCCAGAAGATAAAAGGGTGCTCTCTACACAGCTTAGGGATGATTATAGAAAGTCTTGTTATTGGAACATATTTAATAACAGATTTTAGAGTCAGGTAGTGGACATTAAGTTACACAATAGAGGCCTGGTGACATATTTCTTATTTTTAGCCTAACAGTGTTGAGGGAAAGAGATACACAACAACTCTAAGTCAATGATAGCCAATATATTCTGGAAATTGCCTGGAGATCTAGGTAAGACAATTATGCCACGATTTTGAATAGCTTATACTGATAGGAAACCAGTGATGCAAGAAAGAGACAGAAAGGGATTTGCATATCAGTTCTTGAAAGCTAGAGAAGCCCTTGCTTGGCAGAGAAGTAGATGTGAGACAGGGAGAGAGCATCCCTGAAATTTTATAAACAGAAATAAATCACAGCACATGAAGGATGATATGATTTGCATGAATTAAGGGATGAAAATTCTATAATCAGATATATGATGAAAATAATTGAGAAAAAAAGCTATAGCTCATCAAGATGATATCTAAAATAATTTTAATTATATTTTGGGGGAATAACTGGAGATAGTGGGTAATATATATGACTTTTATATTTTTATTACCAGTTGAGAGAAACACATTTTTTAAAATGAAACAATAGAACATTCATCATAGCTCAGTGGGTTAAGGGCTTGTAACATTTAAATGATGACCTGAGATTGGATTCCAAGCACCCTGAGAAGGCAAAGACATCTGTAACTATCTGGCCGAGCAGCTATGAAAACCTGAGCTCCAAGTTCATTGCAAGACTGAGTGTAAACATTAGGTGGAGAATGACTGAGAAAGACAGCCTAACTCACCCTCTGTCTACCACATGCATGCACACACATGTGCTCTTGCACCCTTATACACAAGGGCACACACAGGTGCACACACATCACATGCACATATAAACTCTAAGAGAAACTTTGGCATTTGACAATGTTTAGAGAGAAAAATCTACTTATTACAAAACCCTTGTTAAGCTGGTGGTTGGAGATCCTGTAACAATTTAGAACAGAAGCAAAAAGGACACATTTTTCTAACGTATTTATCACATCAAATATGGGTTCAAATGAAAGATGATAGCTCACGTTAGAAATGTCTGTAGCCTGGACAATGGCAGGCACTGTTCTTACCGACCTAGGTAGCTATGTACTGTCTAACTATTGCATCATTTTTGTAACAAATTCTGTGCTGAGGGTATAACTTGAGGCAACAAATCTCTATTCTGCCTTTGAATGTGCCTGGTTCACGTGACGAATCCCATTTTGCATGGAACCAGAGTGATTTATATAAACTTATTTAATGGAACCCACACACAGTGAAGATTTTCATTTTGTATTCTTCAAAACAAGTGAATCATACAGTCCTAGTTTTGCAGTTCTACAGAGATGGAATATCTATAAACAACATTCTGCAATTCTGAGGTTTCCATATCTTACTTGATAGTTCTCCATGGTCAAAATCAGTTTCTTTCCCAAAGGCTTTTGCACTGACCTCTTGAGATAAAAGTTAAATAAAATTTCCTTGAACGAACTATAATCAACATTAATGTTTTCAGAAGCATTGCTTGAACCATCACAATTAACAGGGCAAACCTTAGAGCGGTCCTATGATGTAAATATAAACTGCCCCCTATAGTCTTCTACATTGAGCTCTTGCTCTTCAGTCAGGGGACGTGACAGATACTTTAGGGGGGTGGGACCTAATGCAGGAAGTAGATCATCAAAGACTTGACTTCAGAGGTTACACCTGGGGTTTACTCTTTCTTTGATTTTTCCAATCTATCCTTGGATGTATGGCTCTGCCACATGTTACCACTGTCATGACACTGCACCTGGTAAGGCCCAGAACCAATGCAGCCAAAAGATAATTGACTTAACAATGAAACTGAGCCAGGTGATGGTGGCACATGCCTTTAATCCCAGAACTCACTCGGGAGTCAGAGGCAGAAAGATGCCAGCCTGGTCTACAAAGCAAGTACCAGGACAGCCAGGACTGCTACACAGAGAAACACCATCTTATAAAACAATTAATCAATCAATCAATAAATACATGACGAATAAATAAATGAAAATTTAATTTTTTTTTTAAAAATGAAATTGTAAGACAGGACATCTTTCTTCCCTTAAGTTGAGGAGGTCAGGTCCTTTTCACAGTGACAAAAGTCTGATCAATATACATGTAAAAATTTTGTTTCAACCATTAGGCAATTAGGAAAACTCCAGATGAAGATCTCTGATATTATCCATATCTTTAAATATTTTTTGTTTATGTTTCTTTTCTGATGTTTCAATTCCAACCCATTTTTAGTGGTATTCTTGAGGTAAGGTGTCCTTGGAACTTGGAATCTAGTTGTCTGTGTTGTTTTTCCCAAATAACAGCATATGAAATCTTTGATCTTCAATATATCCTCAAAGTCATTATTAGGTCCAGGAGACATTAGTTTAAGACATATTCCCTTCCCTCTCAGAATGTAATACATTTTATTTATTTTGAGATTATCTGATTCCATAATAGGAGCAATTATAGAAAATTTCAATAAAAATCACCCCCTATTTTCTAGCAACACTACCATTCATCTTCTAAATATGAGCCATGATGGGGACAGTTTAGGTTGAAAAAAACCTCAAGATGTCCCTGACTTTAAAATTACGGACAATAGAATAAATAACTTGATTGAAAAAGTAATAAGGATGTATAGTCACTAATATTTAATTTATTCTACAAAGAGAATACAATGTCTTTTTTCTAGACGATACTGTACGAAAACTTCTTATAGGAAAGGGATGATTTTTAGTTTTGAGTGGATTCAGTGGGTTGAGGCTTTTGAAAAATTATAATGAGGCTTCCCTGGCTTTGTTCAGTGAAGTTTCCTGCCTCAATCCGGAAGAGATGCAGTGACCTACAACTGAAGGGTGAAGTCATCTGGAAGTGTTTTGTTCACGCTTGCTGGATGGGCTGGCGGTCAGCTGAGCCTCCAGCTGTGCTGTTAGCTGGAAAACCATGCCTGGCTTGCTCATGCAGCCTCTTTAAATGCACCACTTCGAGTTCCCTTTCTGAGAAGAGCCAAATGGAAGCTCTATTGCTTTCTGTAGCCTAGGAATAGAAGCCACGTGCTGTGATTTCTAGTCACAATCACTCTCAGACACAAGGACAGGAAAAAAGAGCCATCTCTTGGGATTTTATGAAAGTCTCTCTTTAAGAAGAACAAGTGAAATAGAAGAAATCACTGCGGCTATATTTAAGAAGCATTATCCACCATACAACACACATTTCCTGTGTTGGGAGTTAGGAATGAAGACATCTTGCATTAACAGTTATTCTTATAGTCCTTATACAGCTACTCAAATCTCTATTCCTTTCCTTTTCAGTCTTGTGTCTGCCAAACATGACGGTTCTTGTTAAATGTGAGCAATATCTGCAAATGTGTAGGATGATGTGTATCTGGTCTGCTTTCACGGTGTCAAAACTCTTTCTTCAGTGTTCTGGAAATTAATCTCTATGTTGCTACCGGTGCATTATGCTCAAAGCCAACTTGACTGCATCAGTTGTCAGTTGAATTAAAGAAATACCAGTAAATACATGACTTTCGTGGTGATGTTCGAGATCCTTAGAGGGAGATTTGATAATTGTTCAGATTCACCCTCCAATTTTTGTTTTCACGCATTATCTCCGCCTAGACTTTTACACTAAAATAACTTGTTGCCTAAAAACATACCCTTAATATAAGTCCCATCCATGCGCCCGTATTGGGATGTTTCCTTTACTTAACATCACCTCCCTTTAACTCTATGAAAAATATCTGGTGTCTTCTGGAGCTAATTCAGGGTACGACCTTCTCTAGTTCCAGTCCCCATGGTATAGAATCACTTTATGCAACTGTGCCTTTTAACAGGTATCATATTGTAACAGTTCATTTGAGAAACTTGTTCCTTCTGTTAGACTTTGAACTTTCTAAACCTAGGAAACAAATATTAAATGATAATACCCATTCATCAATTAATAGAAAGAGAATTTTAGATGTGCAAAGGAAGACTTTAAAATGATACCATCCAACTTGCTTTCAGTTGCCTGTAAACTTGAATTATAATAATGAGACAAGACAATAATAGAGATTTTTACTTTTGTCAAGAATTCTTGGGCCATGTTTTTATCATTTATGAAGAGGTACCAACAGTTCCAAACTATCATCTATGTGGCATACAAAAGAAAATGATATGCATCTTATTTGAAGATACAAATAAAACCTGAATGATAATACAATATGGCGATGTCTCAGTTCAAATGAGAAGTATCTATGATTCCTGTAGCTCTGTAAGAGGTCAATTGGTACTGAGATGTATTAAAAATTACTTTGTGTTGCTGTTCACTTTTGATTTTATTGTTATTTTAAATATCAAATCCTATGGACACTTGACTTTTCTAAAAGACACTGAGTATATCAATCACATTTCAAGGCGAGACTCATACTCAGGTGTGGCTGGCCAACGGAAAACAGATTCCATGGTTTCTGTGCTACTGTTTGTTTTGGTTTTGCTTGGCATTCTTGTTGGTGTTTTATGTTTGTTTTTTTGAAAGACAGAGAAAGGAAATGAAATTGGATGAATAGAGATCAAGGAGTATCTGGGATGAGAAAAAATATTGCAAAAGTATACTGCGTTAAACGTAGAATATCAAAAAACAAAAATTTATTTTTGGAAGTACTCTTACTGTTAATTTTTCCTGTAAGGAAACAAAAATATGGATGATAAAACAGGAGTCTCTAATTACCAATGTTTTTTTTTTCTTGCTTCCTTGCATCTCTGATCAAAGGGACTGTAATCAGGAGCAAACAACTAGCCAGACTACTCTTAGACCAGTACTAGTCATCTTGAACTCCACAGATGCCTTGAGAAAACGAAGTAAAGTTATAGGCTCAGTGAGAGCTGTCTGAAACCATACATACCAGACTTCCAGCTACCACAAGCCTTGAAGAACTCTGCAACATTACAGCTACTTCCACAGGCCTGGTAGCCTAGAAAAGCTACTCTAGGATGCAGGACAAGGAGCAAGTTTGTGATTAGTCGTAAACACAGCATCAATGACTGGGAACACTGATGAAAGGCAAGGTTGTGGCTGCTCCAAAGCCCCCCCCCCAAAAAAAAATGCCTGATTGCTCACAGAGTTCACGGGCTCACTTAGTGTTGCCTTCCCTGGTGTTGAAATACGAGTTTTTTTCTGCTCAAATGTTCTTTTCCAGCTCTCTTTCAGTTGCGTGGGCTGAGGGGGTAACAGAGAGAAAAGAAGCAGAAGCAATAGAAGAGTTGCAGAGTGACTAGAATGGCATTGGTGGCAACAGCTGGCAGGCTGAACTGCAGAAGGAAGTGAGGTGACCAGCTCTCTGACTGCTGAAGAGGCAGCAGCTGAATGACTTGAAAGTGTCCAGGGCAGAAAGAAGGACAGCTACAGGAAAAAGAGTAGCATAGGTAGAAAGGTGGTGGCAAGGAGGCAGAAATGACTCCAGGATGAACATTCCAGGATTATAAGTAACAACAAGGGGAAAGCTGCAGACCTGGCCACTGGATGAATCCTATAAAACGGTCAAGTTCTTAAGGCCAGTGGCTTAGACATTGGACTGAGAGCTATAATCCTGGCTGATGCTAATGTCCAAGGCATCATAACCTCTTGAGTTGACACAAGGGTGTGTTGGACCCTAGAGTCCAATTACCAAGGAGGAGTCGCCCCAAGAAAACACTCTCACACTACAGTTGTTGTAAAATCATGAGTATTTAATTAATTCTGTAGCTACAGGGTCTTTCAACATTTGGGAGGCCAGAAAGACCCCGAATAGCTGATACAGTCTACTTTTAAAGCAAAAAGCCACAGAAACAAGGGGGGAGTCTGGGGGTTGTTTTACTAGCAATGATTGGTCTGAGCCACGGTGAGAGAGTGGTTGCTAGATCAGGTGGGGTAAGGGGGAAACATCTGTGAGTCATCCTAACCATATTGGAGGAACTAAGTCAATATCCCCTGACCAAGGCCGAGGAACTGAGTCAACATCTAAGGGTTATCTTGCCCCAATTCCAATAACTGAGTTCTGTCTGGAGAACATCCACAAGGACACAGGGAGATGGAAAATCCCCAACATTCCAGT
>LOEQ01006021.1:0-16170 GCA_001685075.1 Bramus lutescens
GAGAGAGAGAGAGAGAGAGAGAGAGAGAGATCAGAGTGGCTTACAGGCTGTGTTCCAAGTAGTCTAACAATGACTGTCTCCAGTGGAAAGGCTAAGGATCTGGTAGTTGTCCAGTCCACAGAACTGGACATCTCAGCAGCCCCAAACTGAATGCTAGCATCTTAGAGAGGTCCCAGAGAGTTGCCCGTCTTCAGGGTATGTTTGATTCTTGAATAAGTAAGTTCTAACACCAGAGAATGGGTGCGGGTGCCTAGGCAACAGGATAGATGAACCTGCCAGAAAGAGAGAGGGCAAGTGAGCAAACAGCCAAGCCACCTTTTGGTTTTCTCAAATAGCATAGTCTATCCTCTTTGTACTTTCCAATGGTGATTCCTAGCCAGAAAATTTGGAAATTTCTGGGAAATTTTTGGGTGTTGTACCTAGCAAGAACAGTATAATAATTATCTGCCAGTGAGACCAGGACCTGAATAGTGGGAAATATTCTGCAATGCCTAGAAGCCTCACAACAAGGAAATTCCTTACATGAAATGTTGGGAAGGCCAAACATTCATTAACTCTCTACTAGAATGTGCACTACTATCCTGAGATAGATAAGTCTATTTCTTAACTGAAAAGAATTTTGGTGCAGGTTTTGGAAATTTTAAAATAAAAATCCTTCAAACAAATCTCTATTTTGAACCTAATATACATGCTTTTCTACTCCATATTTTAGGAGTTCACAAGCCAAATAGAGTAGAAGAGCATCAGAGAACTTATCACATATCTGACATTAGTATGTGTCCCTATAACCCTGGCAATGTGAAGCATATTCTTAAACGATTTCAATTGACCGACAAAAACATACCAATTAAAAACATGGACATCAGGTACATTCACAGTAAGCTTATACACAAGCAGGTGAAACAGTTACACACATAAAATAAACATATTTTTAAAAATAAACATCTAAAAATTGCTTTTAAAATGACATTTAATGTTAGTTGTTTTTCCCTATCTCCCCATATTCCTTCCCTTACCCTACACTCCTGATGTGGGATTCCCCTCTGTATGCTGTGAATACCATTGGTTAATAAAGAAACTGTCTTGGTCTGTGATAGGACAAAAGAGTAGAGCTAGGCAGGGAAAACTAAACTGAATGCTGGGAGAAGGAAGGTGGAGTTTAGAGATGCCATGGAACTGTCAGAGGGGAAAAACACGAGCTTCCAGCCAGAACCTTGCTGGTAAGCCATAGCCACATAGCAATGCACAGAATAATAGAAATGGGTTGATTCAAGATGTAAGAATTACCTAGAAATATGCACAAGCTAATAGGTCAAGTAGTGATTTAACTAATACAGTTTCTGTGTGGTTATTTTAGGTTTGGGAAGCCTGAACAAACAAGCGACCTCCTTACAACACCCTACCATATCCCGCCAATTTAATTCTTCTACTCCACTTTTTCTTTTATCTCTCCAAATCACTTGATTATATTTCTCCTTCCTTGGGAGATCTTTGTGCCCTCTCTGGTCCCTTAATATTATAACCTCTGTGATTATTCACATTATAGCACACATATCTTAGCTAACATGCACAGAAAACACAAAATGTGATATTTTTCTTCTTGGGTCTAGGTTACCTCACTCAAGATGATTGTTTCAAACTTCATACATATACCTGAAATTTTCATAACATCATTTTTCTTAAACACCAGACAATACTCTATTGTATCAATGAACCACGTTTTCATTATCCACTCACCAGTTGAAGGGTATCTAAGCTATTTCAAATTTCTTGCTATTATGAATAGAGTAGCAGTGAACATGGATGAGCAAGTATCTCTGTAGTAAGATGTAGAGTGGGTATATATATGAACAAAAGTAGTATAGTAGCATCTTGCAGTAGATCTATTTGCAACTTCCCAAGGAACCACCACACTAATTTTCATAATGTCTGTACAAGTTGTCACTCCTACCAACAATGAATCAATGTTCCCTTTTCACATCCTTGCCAGCATATGTTGCCATTCATTTTGTTAATCATGGCCACTCTGACTAGGGTAAAATGAAGTCTCAAAGTAGTTTTAATTTGCTTTTTAAGGTAAATAAGATAAGCATAGGTGGACAGTCACTCCACACTTTCAGAGAAAACTGCACCGCACACAGTTGCTCTAACAAGAATCAATTCCTTTAAAAATAATTGAGTTTGTCATTAAACTAGAAAAAAAACATTAAACTAGAAAAAAAATCATGAAAGAGGAAAAAGAGGTTTTAACTGAGAAGAGGGAAATATATAAATGGAGAATAATAGAATATAAGTGACATAAATGTAGAAGAGGAGCTGGGGTCATGGGGAGGGAGAAAGGGAGCCCAAGAAGGGAAGTGGGAAAGATCTAAAACAAAGAATGTGTGGAAATTCCTGAATAAAGGCCTATTCTTTTGTATGATAAATTAAACACTTAATAAAAAAGAGTAAGCCCAAACCTATCAGTATTAATAATCATAATAGTAGCTATTTAAATTGTATATAACATACAAATATAATTTAGGAAAACACTAAAAGGATTTACTTATGTGAGTAAAGTGTTTTATAAAATTTAATTAATGCAAATTTCAAATGTAGGGTATATGTGTGTGTGTGTGTGTGTTTGTGCGTGTCACACAAGAGAATGGATAACGAAATCATCTCAATAAAGACTCTAAACGGCATGAAAGCTGACTTATCCAATGATCCAGGGGGAAAGTGGTATTTTTAAAACCAAGAGGATTTTGTTGCTGTTGTTTGTTTTGCTTTTGAGATAACAAGTATTCTCTTTATAATATTAATTGATTTCCTTTAGTTTTTCCCCAGTAATGGGTAAATTATTCTACCTCCCTCCAGTTAAGATACTGAAACTTTAAATTCTAGTATCCGAGACTGTGACTGTTATCTGGAGATCTGGAGACAGGATTTTTAAAAGGTAATCAAGATAATATGGATTGAATAGAGTAGGTCTTAGGCCAATTGTACAGGTATCACTATGAGTTCAGGACACAGACATCACTCAAAGGGAAGATAATGGGAAACGGAGGGAGAAGGCAATCAGCTATAGCCAAGGAGAAAGGTCTGACAATACCAGCAATCCTGCCCAAACCTATATCTCAGTTTTTTCCCTCTAGAACTGGAAGATTCTATTGCATAAGTTAGTGTGTAATACTGTGCACCAGTTGAAGAGTCCAAGAATAAGAAAATAAAAATGCAGATTCTAGAAATAGGAATGTAGAAATAAAGAAATATGAAGTTGTAAGCCTAGGAGAATGAGAACAGACTGTCAGCAACTTTCTCAGCAGCTTGAGGATTAACTATTAACAGTGGGTTACAAATTCATAGCTCTGTTTACAAGGCCAAAGCATCTCTCTGCAAACTGAGAGCTAGCCTACAGATATGAGCTGAGTTAACCTTTAGGAGACAGAGATTCACGACCTCTGGGTTAGGCATTGTCTCTGCTATGAGAAACTGGCAGCATCAAAGGGAGGACAGGGCTTCAGTAAACAATGCCTGGAAATATCAAGGAAGGCAATAGATTAGGTACAAACACTATTTTAAAAAACTCTGATAATGGAGATTGTAAAGTAAGGCAATCTGTATCTGAGTTTTACCTTGAGATTGTAAAAATTCCTTTGCCAGACCTAATATTTGGTGTCCTTTACTATAAAAAAGATGGGTTCAGAANAAAGTAAGGCAATCTGTATCTGAGTTTTACCTTGAGATTGTAAAAATTCCTTTGCCAGACCTAATATTTGGTGTCCTTTACTATAAAAAAGATGGGTTCAGAAACTGGCCTTTTGCCACAGCCTAACCAAAACAACAACAACAAAACAAAACATCTCTGGCTGTAGTCTCAGCTAGCTGATAAGCTTTTTGTGCCCCATGGAGATTTTTTTATTTTATTTTATTTTATTTTATTTTTGTTTTTATTCCTGGATTCTGGCTTCTGGTTTCGAGAATAAAGTTTGCTCCTGGTTTATTAGACTTTGGTGGTCTGTCCCCATCTTTGCACGACACCCCTGTACCCAACACAGGTAGCCCAAAGAATCAAATGTACCAGTGCAGAATCATTTCTGACTCCAAGATGAGACTTAGAATGGAATTAACCTGAGAACTCACACTGGTAAGAACCAAGAAGTAGACTGAAGTCAGTCAACAACTTCATTGTTGCTTTCTCATTACTTGTATGTGTTGGTTATCCTTCTTTTGTGGCAATGAAAAATCCCATCGCTTAAGAAAAGCTTCTGGCGGATGAAGAACTATACTTTGCCTTTTCTGCTTTTTATGCACAGACACTAGTAGGCTTTCCTTATTCCAGTGGATGGAATATGCAGGTAAGGGCACTCCAAATTCAACTCCACAATGAGGCATAATTAAGGAAGTCCATAAGAACCCAGAATAAAGACTAACAAATGTTTCTTCTGGGAACACTTACAGTAAGAAAGCTGCTGTGGTCTTCTGCTCTTTCAGTGCTGGGAATTGCTTACAGAAACTCAGACCTCCTTAATCACACCTATACCACAAGGTATAAAACGAAAACAGAAACAAAAAGCATCAAGTTGGGAGGGCCCAGCCATTTGGAGAGACGTTAGGGGAAATCTGAGGGGGAAATGAGCATGGATATTTTTGAGTTTCATATTTTATTCAGGTATGAAAGTTTACAGAATAAAGAAAAATAATATTAAACAAAAGCTCACCAAATATAAAAGAAAGAAGAAAAGCTGCCTGAGAGAAACAGAAAAAAAGGCAATTGAATGAGGAAGGACTGGTTCTGAGGAGGGAGGCCCCAGGCTGAGAGAGGCAAAGCTCACTAAAAGCAGAACAAGAACAACATCAGATAAACTCAAACAGCAATCAGCTTGTGGTGATTTCCAACACTCAAGAAAGTGATTGACTTTTTAAATTCCAAAGGAAGCAATATGCAAGCATAGAGGAAAGAACCAAGTTAAATACTTAGCCCCTCCTGTTTACACTAGATAAGTATGAGACATTTTTGCATTGCTGAGAACATTTTCAGGAAAGAATGAACATGTTTGACTATGAAATTATTATTTGTTTTGAGTTTGGGTGTGATTTATTAGCTGCCTCAGACTTAGAAACACTAAAAGGAGAATATTTTGAGACTATCTTCTAAACAAATTTACCACTTTGATAAAGCAAAACCATGTTTTTTCACACTTAAAATGAGCCAATTTAGCCTCAAAAGCCCATTAACCAAGACATGGTTAACTTACTGGCATTGATGTGAAAGAAGATAATGACATAACAATATGGTTTTCATAGAAATGCAATAATATTTATTAAATTCCATTACTGATTTTACACCACACCCTACTTAACCCTCTCTATTGTTCTTTCAAGTGTTGTTTTGCCAGTCTCAAGATGAGGAAGCTAGGATCTTGAGAAGGTAAATGGCTTTTTTCTTCACAGGTAGGACAGGAGGAAAGGATGCCATCTTTTGAGATGCACTCAGAAGCCATGTAGAGATTGAAGGATAAAAAAGGGGAATCAGAGATTGCTTGTTGAGGTCAGAAAAAAAATAACTTGCCAAAAAAAAATGACTAAAAAGATCCATGAATGTCAGGGAACCGAAAATTAAGAAATACCCTTTTTTTCCCCTCATATGAAGGGGAATTTTGTGAATTTGTTTCTCTGACAGTGAGAAGATTCATAAAAGGGAAAAATCTGTAGAAATATCAGCCACATAGAAACCTGGGAGAGACACTATGAGAAAGAATGAGCTGAATCTATTTCACTACCACGTCTTTGTGAGCCCCTCAGCTACAGCAAGTTACAGGAGACCCTATGTTCACTGCAGGAACATCTCTGGAATGCTATGTAGCTTGAACAGGCAGAATGTATGTATTTAAAGGCATGGGAGCCTTGAGAATGCAAGAATGCTAAAGCCGTGTGATACATCAAGAGCTTCAGGTCCTGTTCTGTGGCAGGAACACTGAACACAAAGTCCAGGAATACAGGGCCACTGTCAGGACCAGCTGTGACACAAGAACGGTTCAGTGGCTCCACTGCATAGAGCTCAGTCAGCAGGGTCCATGCCAACACACAGTGACAACCTCACAAATGACCTGGATTCTTGCCAGATGTATAAATTACAGCCTATCATTTTGCTGTGAAAAAAGCAAAGAGGATGAGCGCTCAGAGAATCAACAAACATTCATTATTATCATAGCTGTCACAAAGAGACAGCTAGGACTCTTGTGCCATACTTGATGTCAACAGGAAATGCTGAGGTCGCATCTCAGATGTTGCAGTTGGCATCAGTCAGCTTCAGTCAGAACCAGTGGCTTAAATTGTTCCTTAATTCTACACTTGAACTTTTAAACTCCAGAGAGGAAGTGCAGCAGGGAACAGCAGAAGTCTTCAGAGCAGAGGTAGCTCCTCAGTGTTGATCTATGGCTCAACACCCGGGTTTGTGCAAATGTCAATAGATAATGGCCATTCTGGTTGGCAGGATAGCTCGAAAGTCTTGTGCCCAACTCGAAGCTCCTTCCCAGGACATGGCACAGAAAAGAGAGAATAGTAATTATGGAAATCGCAGAGGACTATGACAATGATCACAATACACATGACGTGTATGATTGGAGGAGATTATCTACAAAAAAATGAATACTGAACTAGAAGTTGTTGAAATTCTTTCACAAATCTTGCATGCTACTATTTAATTTTTCTAATGAATGTCAATTACCCAGCAGGGTGAGTCAACATCCATCACCATACATTTGCTTTTGAAACAACATTGTTAAGGAGAATAAAACCCTTGAAGCTGAGTATGAATAGCCTCTGTGGTAGCAAGTGGTTTTGCACCCAGAAAAGAAAAATCATTTTATTTTTTTATATTGTTGTTTAAAATTAAAGCATAAATTATATGATCTTATTCTTTTATGGTCGGCCTCCCAGTTAAATAGAGCAATGAGATGATATACACAAACCTGACAAATATCATGTCGTATTCCATTTCTTGTATTTCATATAGCTCCACAGAAGTTAGACAACTTAATACAAAGGAGAATACAGTGGAATGGAAAGACCTTGGTTCTTATACCAGCTCCCAATCTATAAAATGCTAATCTGTGATCACAATATAAATCACAAAGTAAACACAATATTCACCTCAGTCTTGGGTTAGTTATCTTTTGAGTGATAGCATAAAATTAGATCAGGTCCAAGGACTTTTCAAGCTCTAAACTCTGATGTTGATGCCAGGCTGACATCTGAAACACAGAGATGCCCTTGGGATACTGGTGGGAGTTTGGAATGTCAGAATGCCAACAGAACTGTAGAGGGTGAAGACTGGACTCAAGGCATGGAGGGGGAATAAGGGCTCTATTAGGAATTGGACTAGAGACCATTTACGTTAGATTCTGACAAGGCCTGGATGCATTCTACTATATCCAGAAATTTTGAGTAAGCCTTAATTCAAGGGTTATGTATTAATTTTATTGAATTTTGAGTCAAGAAAATGCCCCCACAGACTTGCCTATAAGCCAAAGTTATGCAGGAATTTTCTCAGGTTTTGTTTTCCCAGATGACCCTTGTTTGTGACAAGTTAACAAAATCTAAACACCATGCAAAGAACAACTTGAGTAAGGTAGGGTATAAAAATCCACTAATATTTCAGGAGTCCCCCTTAAATATTTCGATCATTTACCGTTGCAGGTATGGATATTGTAGGATTTAAAAAGTAACCTTGTCATGTATCACATGTATCGTACAGGACCATAATACACCCAAGGATTTAGCATCTCTCTGGTCCTTGTAGCTTGTTTGGACTGAAATCCCATTGTCATTCCTTTAGGTGCACCTGCATGCATGTATTTTTGGTGTATTTTAAAATATACAGAACACTCAGAATTTAGCAACCTGCTATCTAGACAATGGAATCTCTTCAAAGAGGGTGGGCAGGATAATAAAGCAGGGTGATAATCCTATGGTAAATAGTAACACTCTAAAGATAATCTTGAAGGACTCTAAAGGTCCACTGCTGACCATCCCAAGTAAATACAAATTGGACTTGATATACAATAACTAAAGGGTTTAAAAACAACAAAAATACCTACACATTAGCAAGGTCTAATTGATCATGGGAAAACCCTGTCAACTGTTTGGCTCCTTCATCATGGAGAATCTCCATGGGATGGGACTCCCATGCATTTTCCTCGCCCTATGAGTTTTTGGAACTATCACAAGATATTCCTGCCTGGTTACACCCCACCCAGATTCTGGTACAGTCTGCTTGAACTGCAGCTTTGGCCACTCGTATTCTCTCTCCTTCTCTCCCCTCTTCTCTCTTCTCTCCTCACTCCTACTTCCTTTCTGCTACCTCTGTCTTGTGTTGTTTCAATGTAAGCCCAGGGCTAGAACAAATTCTGCCCTCAGCATACCTTTCTTCAGGAAGGAAATGCGCACACACAGTCACTCTGGATGGGTCATTGCTCACCGTTAGTGAAACTCGGTGCTTTTTACCTGGACTATTTTATTACCATATTCACCCACTGCTGCCCATTGCTTTTTAGATTTGTCATGAATGCACTTGGCTCCAGAATCTACCAAAGCCCAAGTAATTTGTACATTAATAACAGACTGGTGAGCTCATAGTTTGATAGGAGGCCTCCAGCCCACGAATGGCCCTCACCTGCAGGCAATTTTGATCTCCCTGTCAGAGAAGTGGCTTGGGTGGTTCCCTCCATAATAGGAGTTTCTGTAAATAACACTTGTACCTTCGTAAGTTTTGCTCCTTCTTTTAACACTTGGCCAAACACTGATTAGACCTGAAAAGCCTTCTCAGGACTCACAAAAAGTGCTTGCTTTGTTTTGTTTTTATCAATTCCCCCCCTAAGTTTTCTAAGAGTTCAAGTCTTGCACATTTGTTTTTTTTTTTAGTAACTGTACAGAATTCATCAATTACTTTTCTTTTGATCTCCTACTGTGTGTTTTAGTATCTTAAGAACTTAATTTATACTCTGGTCTCAATCATTTAGATCTTCAAAAGCCTCTCCTAACTGAAGAAAAAAGTCAGGTTTTATCGTGGGACTCACCAGTCACTAAAGCCCAGTAAAATACTTAAGTCTCTGATTAATTGACTTAAAAATATTTCTCCTGAGAACACAGTCCTAGTGAACTAGGGACTACATCACTTTTGTAAGTAAGTTTTAGTTTCTTTATTGCTATTTTTACGTCATGCTGTTATTCTGTAGTACCTGTAGTTTTAAGCTTTTAAATCCCAGAAAGGGCTCTTACCACAGGTCTAACTTTGACTGTCCATTTCTTGGATCTTCACAACTATAAGAAAAGATAAATTAATACCTCTATCTCATTTTCTCTTTTATCCAACCAGAGTCTAATGCTCAGAAAACTAACAGAACATTCCTTTGCCTTTATAATTTCTACCTTACAAAGGCAAGTCCTCACTGACTAGCCACCTTGGCATGACATGACTTTTTACTACAAATAGAAGTGGTTATGTGACCTCAGACTCAGCTTATGGATACTCTCTCTCTCAGGGACCAAAAAGAAATGTTTCAAATCTTTAACCTTTCTTGGGTTAACTATGTTCTCATATGGTAGGTCTCACTCTTCAAGCAGGCATGTCACTCCATATCATATAGAGGAAAATAGCCCCATTTGGATTTCTCCTGCAGACTCTCTACTCAGACTTTTCCTCTGGATAGAAGACAGCCTTGATTGTATGTCTCATCACCCAAAGAAAGACCTATGCAACTCTGATATCAAAAAGGTACACAACACCATCTCATAGGAGGAAGGGGAGTCATATCAAGATTTCTGTCATGGATATCTATCCTTTTAAAGATTAGCTTCATGTGTATGTCTCAATATCCCAACTCAATTTTGGGTCATGACCATACCCCTGATCGTGTATCAAATGAATTGATAAAATAGACATACATGACTATTTATCCTGAGAGAGAACTGATAATGGATCAACAAAACAAATCTACCAAAGCCCAGTTTGGTGAATCAGTATGTTAGTGGAGTTCTTTATAGGTGTCTAGGTGGGGATTACTTACAGGAGAAGGGATGAGCCAAAAGCAAATGTCCTACTGAAAAGCCCATCCAAGCATGGGAGATTTTAGAGGGCAAAGAGTCTTGTGCAAACAGATGAGCACTGGAGAAGCTAGGAAAGTTAAATTCACAGGTAACCTCTTGGAAGGAATGAGAAGGGAAGCTGCTCTTCCTGGAATGCTAGGAATGATGTAGTTTTACAGCCCAGTAGTCCTCTGCTGTCTGATGAGACAGGCTCAGACATGTCTCCCAGAATTTATGTTTTACTTATTCAACACCTTTTCTCCTAAATCTTGAACACTGTTTTTAGATCATAAACCCTACTCTTATGAGTGAGGTCACTTGTGCTTTACAACAGCCCAAGTGACTCCTGTGTTATTTTAGAGACAGGGAAATCCCAACATCCACGGGTGTTATGATTACCTCAGTAAAACTCTCTAGACCCTATATCTTGGACACTATCTACATCAATAGTACCCATTCTTCTAAAAAAAAAGGGATGGACTTTGTAAAGAATCTCAATGTAAACATGTCTTAAATTGTAGTGTACTTGGGATTGAGTTAACTGTTATCTAAGTACTTTTTCAAAATTGTGCTGAGCTTAAATATGGCTAAAGTAAAATGATCTGGGCCAGACTCTAGAAATCCTGGCCGAGCACTGGTTACAATAAAATCAGGCTAAGATGAGTTTCATTCTTGTTTCTTTGTGAATTGGTTTTTCCCTGCCTGCTATAAAACCTGTAGGGGAATGACCACAGCTAGTGCCCAACATGGAGCCTGGAGCTCTTTGTACAACTTGCAGGCAGCTAAACAGGTAAGAGGTTCTCCTTTAGAGAGCTTAACTGGTCACAGACTCTTTCTGATTAGTTGCTCCTATAATACTAGGTAGGGGAATTTTGGAAACACTTTGGGAACACTCGAGTTTCAGATTTTCCAGGCATGGGGAGTTTGTTTATTCCTTGAGGCTCAAGAACCTCTCCATGTGTCCTTAAGAGAATGTTTCAATTCTGAGGAAACTGCTAAAAAAATAAAATAAAATAAAAAACCCTATGCCTCAGCTGCTGCCAAAGTTCTTTGGAAGTATCAGAAGTATTGACATGGCAGTGATGGAGGGTTGTGTGTTTTATATATTATGGGTAGCCAGGCTGATAATCCCACAGGGTTTAAAAGCACCCTTACTTTCTCAGGCCATGGAAACCTTTCTGGTTTACGTGAGTGAATCTTCTCCACAGGAACACTCTTTGCTTCAACAAAGAGCTAGAATGGTTGCAGCATGGTTACTTTGTTCTTCCTCCCTTCTCCCTCCAGAATATAACTGTCTCTTCCTTTACCTCACAGCTAGCTACTCCACAGCTCAGTGATTTCATCATCTTTGCCTTTTTCTTCCAGCCCCAAGACACAAACTTTCAAAAGGATGAAGACTATGACCTGCTCCCTGCTCTTCATCATCTCCTTTCTTCAACTGATGGTCCCAGTGAATATGGAGGAGACCTTAGACTCTGTCATGAAGAAGCTCAAGGAAGCTCGCAGTCTAGGTAACTGATAGGGTAGGAGAACGCTGAGCTTAACCAGGGTTCATGTCTCCTATTCCTAAATTAAAATTATATCTCTATCCTATTTCTAGACTCCACCTATATTTAATCAATTCTGGCCCTAACTCCCTGTTTATAATATTATCCTTTTTTGAGCTCATGGTTAAACACTCCACTTTACTCAGGAGATCTTGTCTTTTTCTACTACCCATGTAGATTAGATCTATGTATATCTCTCTTAGAGTCCTCATTGTTGTTTAGGTTCTCTGGGATTTTGATTTGTGGGCTGGTTTTCTTTGATTTATGTTTGAAAACCACTTATGAGTGAGTACATGTGATAATTGTCTTTCTGGGTCTGGGTTACCTCACTCAAAATGATGTTTTCCAGTGCCATCCATTTGCCTACAAAATTCAAGATGGAAGACAGTAAGTCTTAAAACTTAGTCATTAGCCCACTCGTGGAAACAGGGACATCTCCAAGATAGAGGATGACTAAGAAAGGGAGCTGTAAGAACAAGAGATTATGGCAATACCCCTTTTTTCTCACCTACAGAACGTCCTCCCTCTGCTAAGACTAAGAGTCTCTCCTGCACTAGTATCAAGGCTTCAGATACACTGGCTTCCTGTCCACCAGGTAAGGAACTCATAAAGGGGAATTTTGAGTAAGAAGCCCTGTGCACCCCGCCATCCTCTAATACCTGTGTCTTCAAATACATCAGATTTTTACTGCCATGAAGCTGAGCCATAGTCCCAGTTGCCTAGACATCTCTTACTGATTTTCAGCTCCCTTAAGAACGCTATTGATGGACCCTGTGTTTGTTTTTCTAGTCACTTTTCCTTCGTATGACAGTCTAACTGGACTTCAATTGTGTGGTCATGGATATGGCCTTCTTTTCTTTCCCATTCTATTCCCTTGTAGTGGTAGAATAGGAACCAGCACAGAGGTGGATTTGCCATCAATTGGAAGACAGTGAAACACCAAGTCTTTTAAGTGGTTTTTTTTCTTGACAATAACTCTTGAAATTGATTTAGCTTTATGTCCCACAAAACATAGATTTGTGCACGAGCTTCCTAGGGATAACAGTGAAGGACTCTCCATTTTTTAGAGTCCTAGGTCTCTAATGGCTTTTTTTCATGCAACCATGCAGGAGTGATTGCTACTGGTTGTTCATGTAGCTTTGCTTGTGGATCTTGGAATGTCCAGAATGAAAACATTTGCCACTGTCTGTGTCCAATCATAGACTGGACTGTTGCCTGCTGCTGTCAACTGAGGAAATGAAAAAGATGAGAATCCAGTTTTGAGATAATGATTATAATGAAACTGTGATTCCACCTAGGAGAGCTGATTCATTGTTCTTGTGATGAAATCATATTATACAGTAATCCTTCTTCTTAAGTAATAAAGAGAGATTTGCACTTATCTTGATTATGTCCTCAATGTTATTATTCGTAGCTTGTGGTGCATGTTGCAAGAAGACAGTTTTAGTAGCTCAATGATTACATTTCACTGGATCTGAGATGGGTTGCCAAGAAAGAAAAGAATAGGAACAATGGATCTCCCCCATTCAATCTCCTACTCACAAATTTTAATACAAAGTATAAGTACATTGGATGGCATGAAATATAGAGAAGTGGAATAGCATGCTTTTATGGGAACCAACTTCTACAACATGTTCAAATAAGTTAAAGTAGCTAAGATTTGGAAGTCTGTAAAGTGTGGGCAAATGGGGGAAATTTTAAATAATTATGTTCTAACTTTTCAGCGTGTATGTATATGCCTTACAATTCAAGTGCCTTAGAGATGGCTTTAAGGTGACTTCTTTCTCAATCATATGTCTCACATTTCAAAAAACACCACAGTCTTCACCTGTTACTGAGAATTATGATATTGCATCTTACTGGAGCATAAAAAAAGTCACAGAATGCCAAAGCAAAAACTAGTTTAACATTGATGACGTTGTTAAGAAAGTGAAAAAGTGATTGGGTATTAAATGCTCTATAAGGTTGGGGGGTGTCCAATTTTGAGGCTTTGCAAGAGGCTATAATTCATGTGTCAACTTTAGACTGTCAAAATAATTTTAAGTAATAAATAATGGCATGACTATTAATAACTTAAAAAGAATTAAAATAAATTAACTACAACTACAATAAAAAAATCTTCTCTTTCCATCTTGTTAATTATGGTAGTAGGTTTCTCAAAGCTAGAAGCCATGAAGAACCCACTTTTTATATTTAAAATTCACATAAAGTAGCCAGCCATGTTAGTGTATACTAGTAATCCAAGTACTGAAGGGGCATATACAGGCAGATTCCTTGGACTTACTGCCTAGCCAGGGTAACTGGATTGGCAAAATTGAGGCAGAGTGAGAGAACAAGATGGACAGAATCTGAGGACAATTGCAAGAATTGACTTCTAGCCTAAGAATTGAACTTCTGGCCTACTCACATATGTACAGCGAATGCACTCACACACACAGACACAGAGTGGGGAGGAGGTAGAGAGAAAAGGAGAGTTGGTGAGACAAAAGAGAGGGAGAGAGAAAGAGAAAGAGAGAGAAAGGTGGGGGGGATTAAGGGCCAGAATGCACGTGTGGAATGTGCATTTTCCTCCAGGGTCAGTTAAATCCTAGGGGAGAAGTTCAAAGTGGAACAGCTTCCCTTGCACGAGCTAAGGACACATGAGTTATTTATGTTTCATATTGTGATATTAATATGAAAGTGAGACCTTAAGAATAAAAAAACAAAGAAGAGTTAGAGGCAAATAATCATGTGTTTGTATATCAAGTTGATATGGGTCAATTGTCCTTGGTTGGGTTTTTGACAACTTGGCAAATGCTATAGTTATATTTAGGAGGAGCTGTGGCTCCCCTTTTAGTGGGGATACCTTACTGTTTAAATGATAACTATTTTAACTTACTTGAACATTTTACAGGCCAAGCTCTCAGACCACATTTGCATTGACATTAGATTTTCTCACTTGGTTCTCAGTATTTCTTTTAAACTTATTTTGCCCCAGGATCTGCTCAGTTCACAATTTCTTGTTTTGTACCCCTGGTAAAGTGAAAGGCTTAGAAATAGAACTGAAATTTAAAAAAATTAATAAAAATCTTTCCAAAAGCAAACATTTTAGTAGCCCTCCAGGTTTTCTATCTTTTGGACAACACGTTGCTCAGTCCTCAAATCCTAGTACTACTAGACTTCCAGGTTATATTTCACAAAGAGTTAGGCTCCTTGCAAACAAACAGTTACATCCCCCAAAATGATCTGGGTCCTATCTAGGTTTATGTAAATATAATATATCAATTATTGATGAAAGAGTGGCGTGAATGAGAACCGAGAAAGTGAACAAAAACTGTAGCTGCTGGGAATAGGGAACTGAGACATTATGAAGCTTGCGCCAAACTTGATGTCAATAGGGCATGCTGGGATCACATCCCAGATGTTTCAGTTGGCATCAGTCAGCTTCAATAATAAATGGTTGCTCAAGTTGTCTGTTAATTCTATATCTGAAATTATAGACTTCCGAGAGGAAGTTCAGCAATGAAAAGCAGAAGTCGAGAGTAGAGCCAGCTCCTAGATGCTAATCTATAGGCACAACACCCAGGCTGGTGCAAGTGACAGTAGATAATGGCCATTCAGTTTGATAACACTGCCTTAAAGTTTTATGCCCAGGTCTTTCTAGGGTTTAGCATGGAAAAGACAGAATAATAATGATGGAGGATATGCCAATGTGTGTAATACCCAAGATGAGTATGTTTAGTGATGTACTATAAAAACATAAACATTTGTAAGAATTCTTTTTCTTAACTCCTGCAGGTTCCTGCCTAATAATAAATATTAATTATATAGGAGGAGAGAAGGGGATCCACATCCATCACCATACCACTGCTTTGAAACAGCTTTATTTAGGAGAATAAAAGTTTTGAAGCTAAGTATGAGAAGACTTTGTGGTCTCAAGTAATTTAGCACTTAAACGGAAACCGTTTGTTTTATTTATTTATTTGTTTGTTTATTGATTTTATTGAGCTCTACATTTTTCTCTGCTCTCTCCCCTTACTTCCCCCTCCCCTTAAGCCCTCTCCCTTGATCCCCATGCTCCCAATTTATAAGGAGATCTTGTCTTTCTCTACTTCCTATGTAGATTAGATCCATGTATGTCTCTCTTAGGGTTCTCATTGTTGTCTAGGTTCTATGGGATTGTGAATTTTAGGCTAGTTTTCTTTGCTTTATGTCTAAAAGTCACTTATGAGTAAGTACATATGATATTTGTCTTTCTGGGTTTGGGTTACCACACTCAATATGATGTTTTCTTGCTCCATCCATTTGCCTGCAAATTTCAAGATGTCATTAATTTTTCTGCTGTATAATACTCCATTGTGTAAATGTACCACATTTTCCTTATCCATTCTTTAGTTGAGGGACATTTAGGTTGTTTTCAGGTTCTGGCTATCACCAAAAATGCTGCTATGAACATAGTTGATCACATGTCCTTGTGGTACAATTGAGCATCTTTTGGGTATATACCCACATGTGGTATTGTTGGGTCTTGAGGAAGGCTGTTTCCTAATTTTCTGAGAAATTGCCACACTGACAT
>LOEQ01006021.1:36553-47126 GCA_001685075.1 Bramus lutescens
CATTCTATGTATTGACTGGTCAGAATCCTCCATATATATTCAAATTAACAAATCAGATTCCTCCTAACTGAATACCTAATTTGCTTAGAGGCAGGACCACATTAGCAAAAATGTAAACAGAACTCAGGTCCAAACACTTCCTGGTGGCCCATCATTTAAATTTTTTTTTTGTTTTGGGAGCTTCTACTCTACTTCCCAATAAATTATTGTACGTGTGCTCTTTCCTTAGCTTTAGTCCTCATTTGAAATCATGGACAACAAACTTCAACTGCCACCTGGGAAACTTGTAGCCAGCTGTCCCTTCTTTGAGACTTTATGTTATTGGATTGCATTACCATCCATACTCAAGTTCTCATCTTTGTTTCTGAAGGAGTTAACACAGGACTCAAGACTTAGTTCAATTTCCTTCCTTCTCCATTAATCTTTTCCACATTAATTATTTTATCTTAATATTTTCTGTTCATCCTTCCCAGCCTAATCTCACAGCTTCTATGCTCCATCAGAATTGAAAACACCTAACAGGTTAAGAAGGGGGAAAAAAGTACCTGAAAGGCTTTTCTTAAAACCCAAGAGCTTTGATTTCCTCTTCCTCCCACCTCTACCACCCATGCTGTGCAGGATACCTCACCACTGGATGGTCCTGTGTCTATCTCTATAGATTATGAGACATCTTGGGGATAACAACATGCTATTGCTCGTAGGATCCTAAAGGATGGAATACTGCCTACTACTTTTGCTACTCTAAGTAAAGGATGCCGAGAGCCAGCTTTATGAAGAAAGCCAGAGAGTCATGACCTCAACAGGAAACTTCAACTATCACCCATGCAAAGCATGATGGTTCAACACATGGCTTTTTTTTTTGCCTGTGGCATTGTATGTCCCAAATAATAAAGACAATCATGTCATATCTCTGTGCTTGTATCTTAAGGGTTATTAGTTCTTGACCCCAATTCTTCTCTATCCAGAAGATATTTCGCCCTTTCCAGTATTACAGCTAGTACCTCGAAGGTCATGCTATGAGGAGAATCAGGGAAGCTGAAATCAGCATCATGTCCTCAAGACCATCTTATCATTTTATTTTTTCCCAATAAAGTTGCATTTTATTCTTTCCCAATCCAGGTTTTGTTCCTGTCACTTGGGGTACAGGGAGTTATAACCATGTGCATACCCTAAAATATTCTCTTTTTGAATATTCCATAGACACCAAAGGATATATGTTTTGACTGCTCCAGAACAACCTGAATGCATTATCTTTTCATCACCCTGAGAACCATATTCTCTTTCAAATAGGGAAAATAGTATTCTTCAGGCCAGTGGATCAAGCAGAGTCTGTCACTGAAAAGATAATTTTTCTCACATATCTAGGAAAAGGGGTATTCTATGACAATGGAAACTAGGAGGACTTCATGGGTCAGTCAGGAGACAGAGTGCAAAAGGGAAAATGTGGGCAATCGCCTATAATGTGGTTTCTGTATGAGAGTTTATGAGGCAATATAGAAACAGTTAGAGATTGGGGCAATGGCTCAGGAGTGAAGCATTTGCCACACAAACATGAATACCTGAGCTGAGTCCCCCAGGACATATGTAAATGCTATTAGGATATGGTAGTCTGCTTGTAATGCCAGTGTTCAGGATGTGGGGACAGTAGATTCCTAGAGAAGGTGGCTAGCTAGACTGAGCAAATAGCAAACTGTGGATGCAGGTGAAGAACAATCAAAGAATTCATCTGGTATCTACTTCTATCCTCCAAATGCACCAAAGAAAAATTTGTATTTTTCTTGGGAAGTATGAAGTATCTATGCTTACCTTATTTACCTTAAACCTCTCATAGACTTATGTTTACATTAAATGTTGAGTCCCTCCCTCAGGAAATCTTCTGTGGTTTTGACTTAATTCTGCCAACTATTTGCCAATAAGTAGTTAAAACTTCTTCTTATATAAGCATATGCAAGTCCTCACACACGCATGTGCAATACACATATGCATATAGACCACATATAAAAAAAAGTTCTTAAGGTTTGGCTAGCCTGAAATTTTTCAGTGGGGTCTGGGATGTAAGATCCCTCCTTGGTAGCTTGTTATTACCTGGCCTACTGGTCGCTAGGACAGGTGGAGAATAACCTAGAGAAAGCCCAAGAGAGAAGGTGGATGGGGTAATGAGCTACTGATTAAAAAAAAAAAAACTATGAAAGGGGAGTTGTTTTCCATACCTAGGAACTAGTTAGAGAGTTCCTCCAGATCAACAATGCCCCAATTATCAAAACATGACTAATTTACTTACTTCTTTATAGGTCTTCAGGTTTCTGTCCATTTTATCCGCCAAAGGTGTTTGGTAAACAATTCTCTTCTAAAGTACCTTGAAGTTCCCATTGAAAATTTCCTGTGAAGTACCTCAGATCCTCCCTACTATGCTGCAGTCTCTGTCCCAAGTGCAGCACCCAATCCTCATAATGTGAGATTTTGTAGGGTGATGACGAGACAGCTGGGCCCAAGATAGGTGCTGGCTGAACCTTGCACAGGGTCCCATGTTTCTGTCTGGCTGGTACTCCTATCAGAGTACACTTACTGTGAAGCAGTCCTTCCACGGAGTCTGAAAAATTTTCCCAACTGTTCATTCAGAGCCTAGAACTGGAACTATGCTAATATCAAAAGACAGCCCCAAGAATCACATTAACCTGAAACTCTGTGATACTCAGGAATGAACTGAGGAGGCAGCCTTAAAGTTGAAGAGAAAGTGGCAAGAGTCATTGAGTCTCTAGCATCAGTCCTTGGAAACACTATCATGGAATCATCAGATGCAGACACCGAGGAGGGCTGAGACGCTGCTAGATAAACACGGGAGTTCCTTCCCACCACAGGCTGAGAGCTGATTCTCACTGAGAAACATTATTACAAGTGAGAATTATAGCCTTCTGTAATTATGAGACATCAGAAGCCAACCATCACTAAAGAGCAATCACTTCAGAGATGATCAACCTAGGATACTCTTTTCTCTCTTCCCACACTTTCAATGGCACAACCTAGAGAAACCCTGCATGTCCTCTCAAGGAAAATAAGCACAAAACAGAGAAATACAGCTATATCTAACAAGCAAAACAACCCAAAATAACTGCATAAAAGTAAATTTCCATTTTGTAACCAAGCTATCCACAAAAATAGTCTGGAAGATGCTTTCCAAACTTAAACATGCCAATTGTGTCTTATGATAAGATATTTAAACAAGAGTTTCCTAGCATAATTTCAGGACAGGATTGCATATCTTTTATTGTACCTAGATTATAAAATCACAATTTGAAAGACAAAATATCAATTGATATTTATAATATCAATATTATAATATTAATAGTTATAAAGTTGATCTAAATTAGATGTTATGATTATCGGATTAGGACTTTAAGGCAACTATCATAAAAATGTAAGAATCAGCAAGCTTCTACTATCTCCTTACTTCCCAGTGCTGATAGATAAGTTATTTCTGGATCCTGAGCTGCTGGCTCAAACTAAAGCAATTACTCCAGATCCTGGCAATGGCAGGTAACAAGTTGCCGTATTTATGATACTTTGAAAAACCAGCCAATACTGGCTCTTTACATCTCTTCACTTATATTCTTCCAATAAAGAAGCAATTCTTCATGAGCTCACACTAAGAAACATGAAGTCTTTGAAAGTATACTAAGTTACATTCCTGATACATAGTTCTTCAAGAATAATGACAATTACAGTTAAGATGAACAGTTGATATTTCTAGAATTGCATGAGTCACAGTATTCATTACATGTTAACTTAAAACTCTGATTTAGCCATCTTTTTGTCTTTCTGGAGATCAGAAGCCATACAAATAACAACTGTAAATAACAACCTAGACTATTTGAGTGTTCTAGTAGTTTCCTGGCCATTATTGAATTACGTCTTTGGCTTACACCTATTTCTGCTGCAATTGTCTTGGGGCAACATAATTTTCTTCTTTTATTGAAATGAGAGGTGATTGCTTGTTGCAGAATGTTAAGGCAGGTTACATTTGTTTACGCTCTGGAACATTTGCTTAACGATGTAAAGTTGTGTTGCTCTTGTTCATACTGCACTTGTTTAACTCTGTGAAGCTGTGGTACTGTGTCTGTCTAAAATACCTGGTGGTCTGAAATAGATCTAAATGGCCAATAGCAAGGCAGGAGAAAAGATAGGCGGAGCTGGGAGGCAGAGAGTATAAATAGTAGGAGATAACTGGAGAAGGGAGGAACGAGAGAACAAGGAGAGGAGGACATCAGAGGCCAGTTACCCAGCCACCCAGTCAGCCACAGAGTAAGACTGAAAATAATATATAAAGATGTTAGAAAAGAAAAAGCTCAAAGGAAAAATGTAGTCAGAATAATTAGTTAAGAAAAGCTGGCAAGAAAGAAGCCAGGCTAAGGCTGTGCATTTATAACTAATAATAAGCCTCTATGTGTGTTTTATTTGGGACCCAAAAGAGCAAAATAGCCCAAAAAGTAAAGAGAAAAAATAAACAAACTACAGTTGTTTTTACTTTTCTTTTAGGTAACCATCTCTTGACAAGAAAGAATGGTCTGTAGAAACAAGGTGATGGTTAACTTTAACTGTCAACTTGTTACAACATAGAGTTACATGGAAGAGAATCTCAGTGAGGAGCTATCTACATTGAGTTGGCCTGTGGACATGTCTATATGGGATTGTATTAATTTATATGTGAAGAACTACCCATTGTGGGTGGCACTCTTCTCAAGGTAGGAGGTCTTGAACTATGGAAGAGTAGCGTAAGTGGCTAGCTAAGTACAAGCAAACAAGAAAGTGTGTGTGTGTGTGTGTACATACATTCATTTCTTGCTGCTCTTTACTACATATATGAAATAACTATCTGTTCTAAGTTCTTGCATAAACTTCCCCATAACGATGGACTGAAACCTGGAAATGTAAGCAAAACCAAACTATTTTCTCCTCTAATATGCCTTTGTTTGGATATTTTATAATAGCAAAATATCTAGAGCTAGAAAAGATATAGGTAATGTGATAGTGGGCACACCAATGCAATAAATCTGACCATGTGGCTTTCTTTTAGGTAACCATCTCTTGACAAGAAAGAATGGTCTGTAGAAACAAGGTGATGGTTAACTTTAACTGTCAAACATCTTCAATATAGTGGTTTTTCATTAATGAGTCCAAAAGGTTGAGAGCTGTATGGTAGCATCAAAAGAATGTCGATATAATCTCCCAGGATGAAAGAGGAAACAAATTGTTTCTTGATTAAATATGAAATTCTTGCCATTTCTTCCTCGGCGCTACCTGTGAGGTGGCTGCCATCTCCTTTGCGGCATCATGGCTGCCCTCCGGCTTCTGGTGAAGCCCAAGATCATCAGAAAGAAGTTCATCCGGCATCAGTCAGATTGATATGTAAGATTAAGCGAAACCGGAGGCAACCCAGAGGTATTGACAACAGGGTGCAGAGAAGATTCAAGGGCCAGATCCTGAAGCCCAACATTGGTTACGGGCGCAACAAGAAAACCAAGCATATGCTGCCTAGCAGCTTCTGGAAGTTTCTGGCCCACAATGTCAAGGAGCTGGAGGTGCTGCTGATGTGCACAAACCTTACTGTGCTGAGACTGCTCACAACGTTTCCTTCAAGAACCAAAAAGCCATCGTAGAAAGAGCAGCAGAGCTGGCCATCAGAGTCACCAATCCCAACGCCAGGCTACGCAGTGAAGAGAATGAGTAGATGGCTTGTATGCGTGTTTTATTTGTGTCTAAATAAAACCACAAAAACTGCCGACTTGGTAAAAAAAAAGAAGAAAAAAGAAATTCTTGCCATTGGTTCATAAAATATTTATCTATTCATCTTTGCAGATTTGACGAAATAAATTTTCTCTTTTTCAAGCCCAAACACCAAGGGGACTTAATGACGTTGAAGGTGTATGGCAGCAGCTCTCAACTCCTCTAGCAAATCTCTGTCTCCAAAAATATTTACATTATTATTCCTAACAGTAACAAAATTACAGTTATGAAGTAGCAACAAAAATAATTTTATGGTTGGGGGTCACAGCATTAGGCAGGCTGAGAACCACTGGTGTGGGGGTTCCCCCTGAAAATATCTGCTCCATTATTTCACAGGTATTTGGTGAAGTAGCTGCGTCCAGGCCTCAAGAAAGTAGGCTGGGCCTGCAGTAGAGAATGAGATGATTTAATACATCATCTGTTTGGACACATGATATGACTGTAGGCTGACTGTGTGAGGAGAGAAGAGTCCTGGTCATCACAACAGGAAACTTGGCAGACTCTGACTCTACCACCCAGAGAACCACAATAGAGGTCACATGTTTCTTCTATGTGAATTTCCAATCTGAGCTCCAGCTAGCACCAAGTAATTTTGACTGAAATAGATGTGGACTGTTAAGATATAGTGTGAATTGTAACCAATTAGAATACACACGAGCCTCTAAGCAACCTGAAAGACTATAGAGTTTAACATGAAACAGTGTGTTGTACCTGGCCTAACCAATGAAGTGCTTCTTTACTATCTGCCCTGCTGTTAACCATGTTCAGTTCCTTCCATTTCAAAGATGGATTCATTTAGAGCTGGATGATATCTTT
The DNA here is from genome assembly GCA_001685075.1 of Bramus lutescens. NCBI lineage: Eukaryota > Metazoa > Chordata > Mammalia > Rodentia > Cricetidae > Bramus > Bramus lutescens. The sequence goes on from LOEQ01006021.1 coordinate 43,151, forward strand.
CAGACACACATTTCAAGTACCCTTGAAATGAGGGCCTGGACAGTCTCCTGGGCTCAGCCCATGAGCTTGTAAATGTCTACTTATTCATATAAACCAATATATTATGTATCCTGACCTGTCAAGAATTTGGCTAAATAGTTTACTGTGACACTTGAGAGAGTGGAACAGAATACAAGTACCTAAATAACATCTGGTTGCCTGCTTATGTCTAGGGCTATGCAACAGCTGTCATGTCCACTTACATTCAGCCTTTAGAGAATTGTCTGGAGAGCCACTCACATGAACAGACATGTTCAACTGAAAAGAATTTCTACATGTGCAAAAAAGACACCAGATAGACACATAACTCAAAGGATTTCACTCAAAGCATCCATAATATGAGAATATTTATAGGAGAGAAATCAACAGTAATGAAGCAGTACAAAATGTATTTATATGTCCTTACATGCACAGAAATAGATGATAGGAAGGGACTGCATCTAGACTGTAATCAAGTAGTATTTTCCTTCTGTGTATCAGTTTGATTTATAAACAATGATGCTTAAAACACAGACACTTCTTAGAACAATGGCATAATCTTCCCAAGCCTCTGTCTTTTCATATACAAAGTAGAAGAGTAAAATGTATGTCCATGGGGTTGTTGAAAGAATTCAATAGATTTATAAATGAATTTATGCAAAGCATCAGATAAGGTCCATAGTTATTTGTATGGATGCATATGCACATATATTTAATTGATTTTTAAAGCATCAATTTAGGGTCTAGTATCTAGCAAGTGCTCTATATGGTCATTTATCTCACTAGAATTGACATTTCAAAAACATTGCTTCATCACTGACATTAATCTTATTTTTGTCTACAGCAAATCACTTTTCCCCCCTAGTGCAAACAGCAGTGAATCTGGCAGAGTAAGGCCTTTATCAAAAGCAGGGAGACCATGTGAAAAGACGCGAGTTGTTCCAGGGGTCTGCCCATGTATCATCATCCCCAAAGAGATAAAGAAGACATCTGTAGAGCATTAACTTATAGGCCCAGAATTCTAAATTACATCGTCTATAAATCTCAGCTCCCCGTGAGTGAGACTTACACATAAGCATGAAAGCTAAAGAATAATGGTGTTATTTATCTGCTAAAGTTATGTGGATGGCAGAGATCCAGACTTAGCACTGATAAGCAAGACTGCCAAAGAAGCACTGACCATACATAGTAAGTCACTTCTAGGTATTCTATCTGGTGGCAGTCTGTGCAGAATAATTCAGACAGGAGGTGAGAGTGCAGGCAGGAAATCCTCTGGGCAGTTTGGCTGGCTTTGCCTGCAGGTTATTTGCTCCCACAGAAGAAAAGGTTGTAATCAGCAGGATTACCCCTTGTTGGTAGGTTTTTGTCTTTTCTCCCTCTCCTTACTGAACTCAACCCTAGGAGGAGGAGTTTAAATGTGGATTCTACAGCACTAGAAGGACCTCAGAATTATATGTTATGCTGGTTTACTGACTTATTTTTATTTGTGATTAAAATGTGCCACAAATTGAAGGGGAATAAGGTGTTGTTTTTTAATCACTTACTCTTCTAAGGTGAAACTGAAGTTCTTATGGTGTTAAGGTAAAACAGAAACAAAGCAAATACCACCAAATGAAGATCAGATTGAGAGCACTATAGACCATCAAGTGACTACTAAAGAAATGTCTCAGTGGAGAATAGAAAAAAAAAACATTTCCTTAAAAGTTCTAGACAAGCTGTTAGCATATAACAATTCCCAGAGCTCTGAATAAAGGGAATGTATACAGTCAAGGACAACAGAGAAATTTTGAAGGGAATTCAAAACGTGCCTGATATTTGCTATCTTAAAAGTTATCATCAAGGATATTTGTGAAATGTGTCACTGTGGAAATGACATGAACTCCAGTAGAGAAATAGATACAAGCACAGGCTCTTCTGCTAAGCATTGGTCAAAGGCTTGCATCTTTTGTTCTTACTATGCTAGCTAGGTCCTGTAATGGAAGGATAAACAGTAAAATTTATTTTCTGAAACTTCTAGAAAATCTTAATCATGTGAAACTATGTAGTCAAAAGTGAATTCAAGTATAAAATTAATCATTCAAGTTCAGGTTTGAGCTAGGAGTTAGTGTTAGAGTAACAAGAAAAGAGATCAAGTTTTAGTCTTGGCATCAACTTGATTTTGGTTTTAAACAAGTTACTTAGAAACCTTGAGAGAGGAACAAAGGCTTGGAAGAACCATGAACAAACTCTAGAGATGATCCTAATCTACCACGTGCCAGCCTTTTCTTTCTACATATGTCAGGATACACAAGTGCCTGTACATACCGTAAGATCCATGAGAAAGGAGGTCAAGAGGTGATACATAAAATAACATCCTTATATACATGTTTAATGCTTGAGAAGAGATATTAACACTTGAGCACACAAGTGCACAATGTCAAGCACCAGGCTATGCTGTGATTCATACTCCATCATTTAACATGTTTTTGTTATTACTAGGATTTGTGTACTAGGATGCTTTTGGAGTGAGGGTCAAATGGAGAAATAGCTGCCTTGACAACAGGCACTGGGCCTCACTGGTAACTAAATGCAAATTGCAATATACTTTTTATTTATTGGATTGGCAAATAATCAAATAATGAAGTTTTAGCTCTTAACATTTCAGCATGGATAAATGACACATGAATTCTGCCCCTAGCTAAGGAGCCATTGACAGTTAATGGCTGCTGGGAAAAGACAGTCATTTTCCTCAGGGAATGTAGTCATTGGTAAGTTAGAGTTACTCATGATCTTGTAAATAATTTCACATTTGGGCATATGCAAGATCCCTTTAAATTCAGGGGTTATAATTTTTTTTAAGATGTGAAATTAGGAGTGGGGTTGTGTTAAGAGAAAAGTTTGAGGGAGTTGGAAGGGATAAGTGAGGGGAATGGGGTGATTATGATCATTACATACATGTATAAAATTATCAAATAAAGCATAAAATGTTATTTTAAAAGGAGAGTATGGCCTACTGTTAATGTGTACACATGAAGAGATGAGAAATTTCACATAACTGCCACTGGGAGTAGAACTGATGCTACTTTTTCTAGACTGTAGACTTTTGACCACATAATTTTACAATCTTTAAAAGGGATACAGCCCTTACACTACTAATTTCCTCTAAAGAAACAAGTGTCACAAAATATTCACAAGATTTCTTCTCTAAAATTAATAAAGCATAATTATAAACCTAGACATTTTAATAAATTAGTTAAATAGGATTACTAACAGACATAAAGTTTATATAGCCATGGCCCAGGTCTCCAGAGATGACTGAATATGGCTTATGCTCATGATGAGAGCTTCTAGTCCTCTTAATTTTTCAAAGTTTTAAGTTTCAAATTAAATATATTTGAAATAATTTAGGCTTTTTAATTAGTTGATTAAAACTTAAATGTGCCCTCTTAACTTGTTTTAAAGGAAATGAGAAACTTTGCCTCTTAAGATTTAGTTTTTTTTTAGTTTTAGGAAATAGAGTTACAAGATAAGCAAATGAAAAGAAATTATTACAACTAATTACTCCCCTTTATCCTTGTTTTTTCCTTTTGTTCAGAATCACTATCAAAATGTTCTCCATAGTCAATATGAAGATAAACAGTACTTGTCAAGTTTTTGAAATAGCATTATATTTGAAAGTTATTGGCATATACTTATCGAAAGTAATCTTAGAATTTTAATTAGGAGTGCTAAGAAATCAGACATAGAGGCTCAGGAGACTGAGATATCAGCTGCAAGTTCAAGGCCAGCCTAAGCTACATAGTCAACTCCAGGCCAGTCTGCCTAAAGCAAAAGCAAAAAAAAACCAAAAAACAACCAAAAAACAAACAACAAAAACTCAAAACAATGAGCAACATTTAAAAAAAGGAATGCTAAACAAGCTGTCCCACATGTGACCTATGAACAGAAATGTTATCTCTCTCTCTCTCTCTCTCTCTCT